>JAXGGA010012688.1:0-37881 GCA_038373865.1 Uloborus plumipes | reverse complement strand
AGTATTTCGAAAAAGCTTGTTTTTATGATTTTTAAAACAATTTTTTTAAATTTTTTTTTAAAGTGCTTTTTTTAAAATTTTTTAAATTTGGAAACAAAAAACCCAACACTATGTATTTTGATGTTTGTTTTTTTTTTCATCAAGACTGAAACAGTTTTTACTCCTAGAAATCAAGTCTTTACACGCATGTTATTACTATACCTTTCCCTTTAAAAAGTCTCACCGAACCCTAGGAGATCAGCGCCAAATGACTGATGTGGCAGAAAATGTAAGTTCTGCTTGTACGCTCTTTTTCGCCCGTCTGGTTAGCCGCTTTAAGATCGCAGGTAGCCATGCTCCAACTAACAAAATATTTTTTTTCTTTCGAATGGGACTAACTTAGAGATCCTAACCTTTTAGAAAACCTAATACGATTCCCCATCCAATTTTTCTTGTGCCATCATCAATGGAGCGGATGTAAATGACACAGAGAAATTTTACTCCCGAATTCCCATTAAATGATGAGGCATCTGAATTCTAACGATGCGAAATTACACTAGGAATTGAAAGTTGCTATGAGTATTTAAATTTTAAAAAATACTCATTGGATCTTTTATATGGCGCATACATTCGACATGATCGTAAACGATTTTGGGTCAATTCATGTGAGATCATACAGACCATGTTGCTCACTATTTTTGATTTTTAAAATTTTTTGCATGTTAATTAACTGTTATATTAGGAGCATGAAACAATGGTTTAAAAAATTTTAAACCTTCAGAATTTTTTTAGCAACCACTTTTCAGTAGCTGCGGAAGCGACTTTTCATGAAAAGAGTACTTTTTGAGGATGCTTATAACTTTTTTATTTAGAAATATATCAAAATGATTTTAAAACCACTTGATTGAGCAGAAAATGATCTAAATTTCTATACTAGTTATTTTTCTGTTAATTAGTAACAAATTTGTAAAATTGGCTCAAAAATAAGATTTTTTTGTGTGAAATTTTACATTTTTGGCATAAAAATATTAGTAGAAGGAACTAAGACTCACCCTTATTTTTTTTCCCTTGAATAGATGTCTCATAGGACTATTCCCAGAAGTAGTATGAAATATTTGAACACAGTCATTTTTTTTGTATAATTTGTCAAACTTGGCATTTTGGGAAAAAAATGCTAACTTTGAGATTTAATATCTGAAAAGGGACTGCATGAAAATCTGCAAAAATTTAACTGGATAACTTTCCTACTTCCTATAGTAGTAAATATGTAGCAAAAATTTTATGAGTGATATCGTTCTAGTTTTAGAGATATGGAGCCTCGAAGTTGGCTGAAAAATCGCATTTATTTTGAAGCCAAGAAATCATCCCATAATGCAAAATTTATTATTCTCACTAGCTGCGTAGCCCGGCGTTGCACGGGCTGTAATGTAGTGAAGGCAGTTTGAGAAAACTACTCGCCACCAAGGCGGCTCGCCTTTAAAGAAATGAGGAAAGTTTAAACAGTTTACTCGACGTCGAGGCGGCTCGCCTTTACAGTAGCGAGGAAAGTTTCAATTCACTACTCGCCGCCAAGGCGGCTCGCCTTTAAAGTACCAAGGAAAAGTTTAATAAACTACTCCCCGCTAAAGCGGCTCGCTAAAAAGCTTTCCTGCATCAAAGAATCAATCGAATTATTTGCACATGCTTCCTCAAAAATAAAGACGATGTCAAGTAGCGCATACTTAGCACTCTCCCTAAATTACAAATAAAATTCCTTTCCAAAAACAATTATTTCCAAACCGCTTTCTTCCGGTAAAATTAATTGCAAAATTCTAAACGAAAAAGTTCTTTTAATATTTGGATCGAAGCCAGAAAAAGTCCCTTCTAATAACAGCAATTGCAATTTTATTTAAAAACACATTTTCAAAATGGTACCTGAGAAAAAATATGTCATTAATAATTAGAATAAAAACAATTGTTAGAACTTTGTTATAACACGTATTCAAAATGACAATGAAAAAAATAACACTCTTTCATTTTAAAAAGTTCAACTTAATTAACGTTTTAATTCAAAATCTCAACGGAAAGAAATAAATATCTTGGAATTTTAAATAGTTCAATAATTTAATTAACGTTTTAATTCAAAATGGCAACGGTAAGAAAAAATGTCTTGGAAGTTTAATCATTAATTAGGCTTAATCGCTTTAAATTTGACTACTTATTAATTAAACATTCGCTTTAAATTTGACTACTTATGGATCGCAGCCAGAAAAAGTCCCTTCTAAAAACAACAATTGCAATTTTATTTAAAAACACATTTTCAAAATGGTACCTGAGAAAAAATATGTCATTAATAATTAGAATAAAAACAATTGTTAGAACTTTGTTATAACACGTATTTAAAATGACAATGGAAAAAAATAACTCTTTCATTTTAAAAAGTTCAATTTAATTAACGTTTTAATTTAGGGCCGAATTCAAGTGAAACACCATTGCAGTCGCTTCGAGGCGATCGCATATTGCAACCGCTACTGTAAGTCGAATTCAAGTGAATTCGTTTCACTTGAATCCAAATTTTGGAATTGGCGATTGCATTGGTGAGTTGCGATCGTCCGTGTTTCACTTGAATTCCTGCCTTAAAATCGCAACGGAAAGAAATAAATATCTTGGAATTTTAAATAGTTCAATAATTTAATTAACGTTTTAATTCAAAATGGCAACGGTAAGAAAAAATGTCTTGGAAGTTTAATCATTTATTAGGCTTAATCGCTTTAAATTTGACTACTTATTAATTGATATCTTCGCTAATTAAAATCGTATAATTATATAGATTGAAACTAATGAAGCCTGAAAAATTACCTATCTATCGTTACCTGGTTCCACTTTCAGTTCATTGGCCTTCAGGAGAAAGAAGCGTGACATAGAAAGATAGAAAGAAAGATAGAAAGATAGTTAGAAAGATACTCAGTTTTTAATATAAGTAGATAATATTAGATGAGTTTTTTGTGGTATAAACTAACCCTTTTACAAAAACATATAATATTTAAATTTACTTTCCATTTACAGAAAGAAATAATTTAGATATTATGCTTTTATAAATGCTTTTTTTCTACGTGTTAGTCATAAAAACATGATTTTCCACTTTAAAGCTGGGTTTTCACGGTCTTTATACATCTAGTGAGCAAAGAACAATTATAGTTTTAATCTAACCTACAACTCTACATTCATTTTTAAAAGTTTAAAGCGTTAAAACCCCCCTACAGCACCAAAAAGTCGCTCAAAATATGAATTTATGCTTTAGATCAGTGGTTCCCAACCTGGGGGCGATCATTCACAAAGCAGTGGTAAATTCTTAAGGGGCGATAGGGGGGCGATGGGTATTTAGAAGAGAAAATAGCAGTAAAAAAAAGGGTAACGAAAACCGAAATTGTAAACATGTATGAAACCGCTTGTTCAAGGTTCAGACAATTAATCACACGTTAAGAAAGAAACAAATTGAAGTTCAAGCGCTTCCTCTTTGCACCTCGGATTAACCTTAGGGAGTATTTTATCATTCACTGTCAATTTTATGAATTTTCAAATGTTCAATTTATTTTCCTTCCAATTTTTAGTTTCAATGATGTTAACTACCCAGATTCCAGCTTAGAAAAGAAAATAATTTCTTGGAAAATGTACTTCTGTTTTTTGATAAGTTCGTCAATGATCTTAGTTAAATGTTTCCCTTCAAATGATTATTATATCAGTTCACTTTGTAAAAAAAAAAAAGGTATTTTAGTTATTAATTAATATTTTTAGATTAAAAGTGATTAGCCATAATATTTTTATTGCGTACATTTTACTTCAAATTAAAGTTAGGTACTTATATTTTTAATATTATAGATGCTCACTTGCTCCAAATTATTTTTTTTTTCGAGGAAGAAAAAAGAAGAGGGGGGGGCGATAGGTGTCAGTCAACATCTTGAAGGGGGTGATGAGATTGAAAAGGTTGGGAAACACTGCTCTAGATCCTACACTTTTCCGCCAGAATACCGTCCGCCATTTCCTGCTGTTATACCGTCGCAGTCTCACGGAAAATGGTAGGATTTAGAGCTTAAATTCGGATTTTGAGTGACTTTTTGGTGCTGTAGAGGGGTTTTAACGCTTTAAACTTTTCAAAATGAATGTAGAGTTGTAGGTTAGATTAAAACTATAATTGTTCTTTGCTCACTAGATGTATAAAGACCGTGAAAACCCAGCTTTAAAGTGGAAAATCATGTTTTTATGACTAACACGTAGAAAAAAAGCATTTATAAAAGCATAATATCTAAATTATTTCTTTCTGTAAATGGAAAGTAAATTTAAGTATTATATGTTTTTGTAAAAGGGTTAGTTTATACCACAAAAAACTCATCTAATGTTATGAGAATAATAAATTTTGCATTATGGGATGATTTCTTGGCGTCAAAATAAATGCGATTTTTCAGCCAACTTCGAGGCTCCATATCTCTAAAACTAGAACGATATCACTCATAAAAGTTTTGCTACATATTTACTACTATAGGAAGTAGGAAGGTTATCCAGTTAAATTTTTGTAGATTTTCATGCAGTCCCTTTTCAGATATTAAATCTCAAAGTTAGCATTTTTTCTCCAAAATGCCAAGTTTGACAAATTATATAAAAAAATGACTGTGTTCAAATGTTTCATACTACTTCTGGGAATAGTCCTATGAGACATATATTCAAGGGAAAAAAAGTAAGGGTGAGTCTTAATTCCTTCTACTAATATTTTTATGCCAAAAATGTAAAATTTCACGCAAAAAATCTTATTTTTGAGCCAATTTTACACAAATTTGTTACTAACTATCAGAAAAATAATTAGTATAGAAATTTAGATCATTTTCTGCCCAATCAAGTGGTTTTTAAATCATTTTGATATATTTATAAATAAAAAAGTTATATGCATCTTCAAAAAGTACTCTTTTCATGAAAAGTCGCTTCCGCAGCTACTGAAAAGTGCTTGCCAAAAAAAATTCTGAAGGTTTAAAAATTCGTAAACCATTGTTTGAGGCTCCCAATATAATAGTTAATTCACAGGCCAAAAATTTTGAAAATCAAGAATAGTGAGCAACATTGTTCAGTTTTCCTGCATGATTTCGCATGGATTGACCCTTTTCTGAATCTCAAAAATCCAGACTTCACACATGAATTACGATTACTAACTGAACTACTGTAAGAAAATGCTACAAAGTATGATTCTGAAAAACAATCGAATTGGTTTTATTAGTTTGGGTTTAAGATCTCTACCCTCTTTTCTTTTTATATATACATAATTTTAATCATCACATCTTTGAATGTATGGTGGCTTTTTCCCTTAGTTGCACAATGTTTGGACATGCTTCTAGTTTTTGTTCAACTGTCATACAAATTCCTTAATATGATGCAATGTGTTTTCTTTGACAGTTTTACTAACTATTTTTAACGTTGACTCTCTTTCGCAAAACACATTCAATTCAGATCCATCCTTTTCGTTTTAAATTATAAAACTGAAAGTTTCTTCAATGTTTTACGAGCCTATAACAGCCTAAATGCCTGGCGTTATTTTAAAAACGTGTTTTTTTTTTAAATTGCGTGAATTGAAGCATATTCTGAAAAAGACAAAAATGAAGTTCAATAAGTAGATCTTACACGGTAGCGAAGGCAAAAGAATATATAAAAATATATATTGGGAGAGTTTTTTTTTTTTTTTTCTAGTCACTGAATTTTTAAAATAATAATAAATTTGTTAAAACTGAAGTAAAACAATCATAATCGTTGTTTGGATGGAATAATTAGATTAAAACAGCTGCAACTTTGGACTTATCAAAATAATTCTTCTGAACACCTTTTCAAAACCCAATGGAACCCATTTTTTTGCCCCCCTCCCCCCAGAAAAGGATTTCCAAGTTTTTCTGAATTATGAATTTTGGTGAAAAAAAACTCCTGAATTCTTACTGTACGATTTTGGCACTTATGTTCCCTAACTATGAATTCCACCCAACATAATCAGGCTAAAACTTTGAATCAAAAAGATTCTTTTCTGTGCCCTCGTGGATTTTTTTTTTTTTTTTTTGTAAAATGCTTTGTTCATGTTCAGTGTTGCTTTCCAAGAAAAATTCTAAAATAAAATACTAATTCAAAAAAAATGATAAACTTTTGATTATGAGTAAAATATCATGTTAACATTGTTTATTTACCACAATAGAAAAGACTTTAACAAGCCCTGTCTAATCCGAAACAGTAAGAAAATGAATAATTATAAATACAGTCAAACAACAAATGTAATTTATTCAGAAACAAAAAGCAACATTTTTGTTTCTGAATAAATTACATTTGTGTTTTAAGAAGTTGAAATTTTTTTTCTTTTTCCTTTCATTTTTTGTTGAAGGAATCTTGATGTAATTCTGTAAACAACAGTGACATTTCAGAAACATAATAATGATGTTGTTTTTAGACTGCATTCTTAGCGAACCGAATGGGGAGGGTGGGGAGGGGGAGAGAGAAAGGCAGCCATAATCCAACCCATCCCCAAGACGGGATCGAGCCGAAGACACACCGATGCAATGTTTGTAAGCACTCTCTCCTCCGGGGCATCTTTGTTTAACCGGCGGACGGGAGTGAAAGTCAAAAAGTGTTCCAGGTGAAAGCGAAAGGAGATTCCGAAGAGGAGGGCTCGGAGAGAGGGAGCCCATCCCTTTTCTAACCCTTTCGCTCCCTCCGCGTAAAGAGCGTGATTTGTGACGTGCAGAGTTGATGAGGCGCGCGGAAGTGTAACGCGAAAGGGTTTCAGCTGCCAAACTACTGACGATAGTCGACGCCCAGGTCTCTCGCTCGCTCCCCGAAAGGGTTGTTTGCTCACATGCCATTTCCCACACCACCCAACCAAGATTATCAGCCGCTCTATTAATCAGCGGCGCGAATTTTTTTGCCCACCAGATGGCGGGTCCTCCCCCTTTCTCTTTAAAAAAAAAAAAGAGCCCCAAAAAATTTCCTCCGGCGACACACCTCTTTTTTACCCGTTGTAAACCAGACGGGGGGGGGGGGTGCACAAAGGATTATTTGGAGAATCTCGCATGCCAACCATGCCAAGAACTGGCCGGTTTCGCTGATGTTTCTCCTCCCCCCTCTCTCGATTTTTTTTTTGGAACTTATTTGTTTTCATTTTCTTCCAGGTGCGAGAGGAGAGAGAGAGAAGATCGAGGATTGTTGCCGATCAACAGAGTTCTTTCGTTGAATTTATCTCGGTTGTCTTTTCCCCGGAGTCATCCATCATGGATAGTTCATAGGTACTGACTCATCTTCCCGTGCTCTATGGAGCCGGCCGTTTTGTTTTCCGTTGCGGAGTTGGAACTAACACACTCTGCCAGTAGTTCGACAACTGGGGACATCGGGAGGAGTGACTAGAAACTGTAGATGCAAACGAAAGAAAAATAGAAAAAACGAAACCCGCCATTCTCTCCGAATCGCTTTCTGCTTGCATATGGAGAAAGTTTAAGAAGGCTTTTGCTTAAAAAATCACACGCGTACGCTTCTGATTTCGTTAGCACTAAAATTTAGTTCTTCTTCTTTAAATTATTACTTTTATTTAAGAGTAGTCCAAGAGTCTACAACGTCTAAAAAACAAGAATTTTAAGACGGCTGGCCCTTTAATATATCTCTCCCTATGTTCTTCTAAGCAGAGTCGTTGTGTTTTTTTACTGCGCATCACAAAGTCATTGTAGGGCAATACCACGTCAAATCAATCGTGAAAAAAGAAGTTTTTGACCTTACCATTTCCGATTTTGACAAAATTTGCTGTGAATAACCCATAGGACAAGATAAGCAACGCTGCTAATTTTTAGATCTCTACTTCAAAAATTGTACTAGATACAGAGTTGTAAAAACTTAAAAAGTGTGAAAAAAAAAAAAAACACAAACGTTTTTACATGCAAACGATTGTAACTTCTTTTCTAATTATAGTAGAACAAAAATTAAAAAGAAACATTGTAACGCTGAACAATTGGACTTTATAATATATTACATGAATTTCTTATGACAGGCTTAAGCTTCTAATTGCCCCCAAAAAGCTTTAAAATCTCTATTTTTACCAGCAAAAACGGGATGAGCAGTAAAAAACGCAACCACTCTCGGCCACCGGACATCCCATATGCTGCTTAGAAGAGCATCAGGAAAGATATATAAAAAAGCCAGACGTCTTAAAATGGTGTCTCGAAAATATTGCTAGCTCTTAAGACTATTATATTGTTACAAATCTTGTAAATAGTTGTTGTTTTTCCTGCCTTACTTTATTTTCATTAGTTTTGGTTTTATCTGACGTCATGTTGCAAAGGTATCTGAAGATATCACTTTTATCACTGGTATACCGGCCCTCTGTAACGTTTTGTAGTTTTTATACTTGCCCTAACTTTAATAAGCGTGAAGACATTTTCGCGTGGTTTTTTTCTTATCGCTAGAAGTTATGAATGAAACAAGATATTCCAGGTTTTTCTCGAATATTGTGGACATTTCTTTCCGTGTATAAATAGCTGGCCTTGAACACAAGTCAGTCAGTTCTTTTCAGATGTTGATTTCTGAGAGTGCTCGTTTTCGTTCGCTTGGCGAATGTTTGTTTTGCTTTTGTAATTGCTTAATTACTGTTCACGTTAGATACGTGGTGCTGAGTTACTGTTGAGAGTACAGTGTACTGTTTTGCTACCTAATTGCTGGATGTTTAGCAATTGTTTCCTGCTCATATTGTAAATAGTGTAAATACTTGTAAATAAATTTATAGTTACTTCCTCAAGATTGGAATGCTCATTTGAAGAAAGTTGAAGGTGCTACGGACTCGTTACAATTTTGGCGCCCAACGTGGGGCATCTTCAAGGACTTTCTTGGAATTATTATTTGTGAACTTTGACTTTTCTTCCTGCGGACTTTTCGACTTCGGAATTTTATGGTAATTACTCGAGCAATGGATGAACAACTGAAACAACTCCTTGATGCGATCAACGCTGTTAAAAATGACATGGCTGCGAATCAAGAACAGTTTAAGAGTGATATGGCGACTCTGGCTACTAATCAAGAACAATTAAAAAAGGATCTAGCTGAAGAAATTAAATGCGATCTAACGTCAATGAAAAGTTTGGTGGAAAGTAAATTTACCAATATGGAAAATAAAGTGGAGGCTCTAGAAGAGAAAGTTGACAGCGTTGAAGATCGAATCACCACAGTAGAAAATCATGTGGAAAAGAAAATTAAAGAACTTGAATCGAAATTATCAGCATCCTCCAACAACTCAAGTGACTGTGTAGCTGCAGCTGGAACTTCTCGCCCGTCCATCAAACTGGCCACGTTTGACGGGAAGACCTCGTGGAATATTTACAAGAAGCAGTTCCTCATCGTTTCAGAAGCAAACTCCTGGGACTCTTCCACGAAAGCCTGTCACCTTGCAGCCTCGCTGAGAGGGGATGCAGCCGACATACTACAGACCTTCCCAGAGGACAAGCACCGCGACTTCGATGCCTTATCATCGGCCTTGGAGCTTCGCTTTGGCGAAGCATGCCAAAAAGAATTCAGTCAACTCCAGCTGAAATCCAGACTCCAGAGGGCTGGAGAGACTCTGCAAGTTTTTGCAGCAGACGTTGAGAGGCTTTCCCATCTCGCCTTCTCGGACTGTCCTTCGGGTGTTCGCGATAGCCTGGCCCTGAACTACTTCATAGATGGAGTGCGAAATCCAGAAATTCAGACGGCTCTCCGGATGGCGGACATTAAAGATCTTAAATCCGGTCTGGTCTACGCAATGAAGTTCGAGGCTGCACAGCAAACGTCCCGCAAGGATCGCCATTCAATCAGGGGCGTGGAAGTGAGTGCTCCGGATTCGAACTCAACTTGTCTCTTGGAAATTAAGCGACAAATCCAAGAGCTCTCGGGGACCCTGAAGAAGATTACGGCTCACAAGGACCAAAGTAAACAACCACTGAAGTGCTGGAAATGTGGCGGTGAGGGCCACGTACGAAGGAACTGCGAAGCCCGCCAAGAAACAAGAGGGAAGGGTACCTCTTCCTCTCCAGCTCAGGAAAACTAAGCTATGGCAATCTCGCGGGGCGGAGGTCGCCAAATTGGAATGAGCCCCATCCCAAAGTCTTCCAGATTTCCTCAAGAAGTGGCGGCTGCAACGGACTCTTCATTTACGCATATGTGAATGGGTTTCCCTGCGAAATGATTGTGGACACAGGAGCCAACGTTACCATTATTAAGACTGATGTGGCTCGTCAATTTGGACTCAAGATCTTATGGACGCCGCCCTGCGTTACTCTTCAAACTGTGACAGGTGACAAAATCGAGATTGAAGGGAAAGTGAACTTAGAAATAATGTTCGGAAGCGCCACTTACCATCACACGGCATTCGTCGCTGACATTACAGATCCCTTCATTCTCGGACTGGACTTTTTGAGAAAATTTGATTTTTCTATTGACTTTAGAAATAATGAGCTGCACTCGATGAGAGAAGATTTTCAATCCTGATTTCCTGATCCAATTTTCAATCCTGAAAATAACTTAAAATCCGCTCATCAAATAATAGCCCAAACAGATTTATTGATTCCCCCTAGATCAGAAATACTAATACCTGGCTCCATCAATGAAAACAAAAGCTTTAAATTCGGCCTAATTGAATATCCTAACCAGAGTAATAGCCCAAAAGGAGTACTAGTGGCATCTACGCTTGTGGACCTTTCAAGGAATGCAGTTCCTGTGAGAGTCGCCAATGTAAGTGAAAGACCGAGGAATATCAAGAAAGGAGAAGTGTTGGCAACTTGTACTCCCGTAAACTGCATCATCAGAAGAATTGATTTCTCCGAGACTGTGTCTTCCGAATCCTTGACTTCGAAATTAATTGGGAGTGCAGCATTATCGAAGGATCAAAGATACGCTGCGGAAAAATTGGTGGACGACTTTAAGCAGGTGTTTTCATCTACATCCGAAGATGTTGGTCGCACGAGTTTAACGCAGCATAGGATCGACACTGGAGATCATCCCCCTATCAAGCAGCATCCAAGACGACTACCGTTTGCCAAGAAGGAAGAGGTTGAGATCCTCTTGAAAGAGATGCAGGAGAATGACGTCATCGAACCCTCATCCAGTCCTTGGGCATCCCCTATCGTCTTGGTCCGAAAGAAAGACGGCTCCACCAGATTTTGTGTTGATTACCGACGCCTGAATGACATCACCAAGAAGGACAGTTACCCTCTTCCACGGATCGATGACACTCTGGACACCCTTTCCGGACACAAGTGGTTTTCGACCCTGGATTTGAAGAGCGGCTACTGGCAGGTGGAGATACACCCCGACGACCGAGAGAAGACGGCGTTTACAGCAGGACAAGGCTTGTGGCAGTTTAAAGTGATGCCTTTCGGCCTCTGCAATGCACCAGCCACGTTCGAGCGTCTTATGGAATCAGTGTTAAGAGGACTCTCTTATGAATCCTGTCTTGTCTACTTGGACGACATCATCATCATTGGACGCAGTTTTGAGGAACATTTGGCTAATCTTAGGAAGGTGCTGCAAAAGCTTAAGGAAGCCAACCTGAAGTTAAGCCCCAACAAATGTAATTTGTTCCGTCGGGAGGTGAACTACCTTGGTCACATTATCTCTTCTGATGGTGTGCGAACAGATCCGGATAAGGTATCTGCAGTCAAGAATTGGAGCCGCCCCGAAAATGTCCATCAGCTGCGAAGTTTCCTGGGGCTCTGCACGTACTACAGGAAGTTTGTGAAGGGTTTTTCCAACATTGCACGACCTTTGCATAAGCTGACGGAGAGTAAACAAAAATTTGAATGGTCCAAAGAATGCGAGGATGCATTTCTACAACTGAAGGAGGCTTTAACATCAACGCCTATTCTCTCTTATCCTCAGCCTGAAAAATCCTTCATACTCGACACTGATGCGAGCCACGAGAGCGTTGGAGCTGTTTTATCTCAAGAAATTGACGGTAACGAACATGTCATCGCATACTGGAGCAAATGCTTATCAAAGTCGGAGCGAAATTATTGTGTCACGAGAAAGGAATTGCTCGCCATAGTTAAAGCTGTAGAACATTTCCATCATTACCTCTACGGCCGTAAATTCCTGCTCCGGACTGATCATGCCTCTTTAACTTGGCTGTTGAATTTCAAGAATCCAGAGGGCCAGGTAGCCAGGTGGATACAGCGGCTCCAGGAATATGACATCGAGATTAAGCACCGAAAAGGCTTGTCACACGGGAATGCTGACGCATTATCAAGAAGACCTTGTTCCGAGAACTGCCATTATTGCTCCCGAATAGAGAAACAGTACGGGACGACAATCCCTACTGCCTGTCAAGTTACTGCTACTTCATCATCTTCAGATCCTGATCCATGGAGTGACGACCAAGTAAGAAAAGATCAGCTTGAAGACCCAGACCTAAAGCCTATCATGGAGTTAATGGAAAAAGACAGTCGGCGACCTAGTTGGCAAGACATTTCTATCTACAGTCCTGCAACGAATAGATACTGGGCTCTATGGAAATCTCTCCAGTTGCGAAATGGCGTCCTGTATCGGAAATGGGAATCTGACGATGGCAAAGCATTTAAATGGCAGTTACTCCTTCCCAGATCAAGAATTCCAGACGTTCTAAAGGAATTGCACAGTAGTCCGACTGGAGGACACTTTGGTATCTTGAAAACCCTCCACAAGGTTCGAGAGCGCTTCTTCTGGAGCAAGGCGAAGGATGACGTAGAGAAATGGTGTCATTCTTGTGACGCCTGTGCTGCCCGTAAAGGACCGAAGAGAAGAAGCCGCGGGAAGCTACATCTTTACAACGTAGGAGCTCCTTTCGAACGAATCGGGATCGACATTCTTGGTCCTCTACCGAAAACTACTGATGGGAACAAATACATCCTCGTTTCCATTGACTATTTCACCAAATGGCCCGAAGCATATTCCATTCCGGATCAAGAAGCTACCACTGTAGCAGAGACTCTAGTCCAGCATTGGATCTCGAGATATGGGACACCTTTGCAGATCCATTCTGACCAGGGAAGGAACTTCATCTCTGCTGTGTTTAAGGGCCTATGTAAAATCCTCAAAATTGAGAAAACTCGAACGACACCACTACACTCACAATCGGACGGCATGGTGGAGAGATTCAACAGGACAATCCTTAATAATCTCTCGCTTATGGTCTCCAAAAATCAACAGGATTGGGACAAGAAACTTCCTCTGTTCCTGCTGGCCTACCGCAGTGCTGTCCACGAGACCACCGGATATTCCCCATCACAGATGCTCTTCGGCCGAGAGCTTCGGCTACCTTGTGATCTCGTCTTCGGTCTCCCTCCAGATGCGCCTTCATCGCCTGAGGAATACGTCCAGGATCTCCAGGCCCGGTTGGAAGACGTTCATCACTTCGCACGGGAGCGAATCAACATCGCGACGGAGAAAATGAAGACCCGATACGACACAAGGTCCACTGGCCATGACTTTCAAGAAGGTGACAAGGTGTGGCTATGGAATCCCATCCGACGTAAAGGTCTGTCACCCAAATTGCAGTCGCATTGGGATGGACCCTACACAGTCCTCCACCGGCTGAACGACGTCGTAGTGAGGATCCAGAAGTCATCACATTCAAAACCTAGGGTTGTACATTATGATCGGCTAGCCCCATACTATGGCCACAGTTCGTAAAGTAAATCTAAAGCTACCATGGTAACTTGCTTGTAAATTTTGTAAATAACTTTTGCCTTTAATTGTTTGTAATATGACTTTATCATTGTTATTGTTTATCATGTTTATGATTGGTCATCATGTAATGTGTGTATCTGTAAGTTTTCCCTTGCTTCCTTTCTGGGGATTGTACTGCCCGGGACGTGCAGTCCTTGGGAAGGGGGCAATGTTACAAATCTTGTAAATAGTTGTTGTTTTTCCTGCCTTACTTTATTTTCATTAGTTTTGGTTTTATCTGACGTCATGTTGCAAAGGTATCTGAAGATATCACTTTTATCACTGGTATACCGGCCCTCTGTAACGTTTTGTAGTTTTTATACTTGCCCTAACTTTAATAAGCGTGAAGACATTTTCGCGTGGTTTTTTTCTTATCGCTAGAAGTTATGAATGAAACAAAATATTCCAGGTTTTTCTCGAATATTGTGGACATTTCTTTCCGTGTATAAATAGCTGGTCTTGAACACAAGTCAGTCAGTTCTTTTCAGATGTTGATTTCTGAGAGTGCTCGTTTTCGTTCGCTTGGCGAATGTTTGTTTTGCTTTTGTAATTGCTTAATTACTGTTCACGTTAGATACGTGGTGCTGAGTTACTGTTGAGAGTACAGTGTACTGTTTTGCTACCTAATTGCTGGATGTTTAGCAATTGTTTCCTGCTCATATTGTAAATAGTGTAAATACTTGTAAATAAATTTATAGTTACTTCCTCAAGATTGGAATGCTCATTTGAAGAAAGTTGAAGGTGCTACGGACTCGTTACAATATGCTATTTGTTATCTGTACGACAAAATGTCCTTTTTTTCCGCGGAATGGCTCAGATGCATACTACCACTTCGACGTCACATTTGACACTATTAGATTTTTTTCAATGATACGGCAAATATTATTTTTCATACTACAGATTTCCAGGACTAGATGTGGAAACGTTAAATAAATTTTAACCATCAGAAGCAGCAAGAATGGTGTCAGAAGCATTTTTAAGTTCTTTTTTTTTTTGCTGAGTGTACTCAACGCCAAAATGAGTTTAACTCTTAACCCTTAACTTCGCAATTTTTTAAATATCTATGAAAAAAATATGTCAGCCAGTTCTCAAGTAATAATAAAAAAGAAAAATATTAGAAAAAATAGTGAAGCAGTTGAAAATTGAATTTCAGTCGGTTTTAGTTTGCAGTAATATATAAGTAAAATCAAATTTCTTTCAAGCTTTTTCTATTAGAAAATTAAACTTACTTTTAAATGAATAAAAAATCTTAAATTTCTCATCTGGTAATTTATTTCGTTAAAAAACAAGAGGAAGCATGCAATATAATGGATTATTTTTATAGCAAAAACAGTTTTTGAAGGTATTTTTATAATTCTTGTGATTTCTTTGAAAAATATGCTGTGATCTAGTGACGAAATCAGCATGTAAATCGTTGCAGTATTTTTTCCCCCCTCAGATAAGTGATTTGTAGATAATCAAAAGTAATATTGAGTCTGTTAAATTAAAAGAAATCATATGTTGCAGAAATGCAACAGTGGGAAGTTAAGGGTTAAGGTCTTAAGTACTACCAAACACCGTCGCGTCGAGCGCTTTGCTCAAATAGATTTACCTGTTCCGACAAGGAAGCGGTTATGTTTGGTTGGAAATAGCCGAGATTGGAATAAGAAATAGTTTGACTTATCATCAATTGACCGATTACCAACCCCATGGTAAACGATTTGTAGGATTTGGATTTTCCCATTACAATCTCTGTAAAACTGTCTTTCCTGTTTTGCTTCATGGTATGACAGGAATCACTATCGTAGGGTAGCTCGCTCTTTACAGAGAAGCTATTTTTATGCACTTTAATGATTATTTCTGCTTTAGAATCATCAAGATACTAAATAGTATTTAGAGTTAAAAACTGTAGCTCTTTCTGTGCTACGTTTTATGGGATGTAAATAATCTAATTCTTTCTTAAAATTTAAATTTCCATACTACTACCGTTTGTCAAGAAACGGATTTCGATTTTGAAATAGAGATCCAACATACCGCTTATTTCCTATTAAAAAGAATAAAAAAGAGAATGAAAGAAAAATGAAGAAAAAACAGCACGTAACTAACCATTAGATGAACAAATATCTATGAAAGTTTGGAACTAAACATACTTGAGAGAAAAACCTTACTAAGAAACCTAGCGAAGTACTTTTCCCAAAAAACAAAAATCCAAACCAGATCTTCAAGCAAAAGGTACTTTATGTTTAGGCAATACGTTAAAATTTCAAAAGGACACTTTATTAAAGGTTGTGTACATCTTCTTTTTCAATTTCAATACTTCAATGTCGAGATCAAAATTGAAAGCAACTAGTTACAACTTTCTAAAGAAAATAATAGGGGGGGGGAGACGCTATATTGTATAAGATGCCGTACCACGTGTTGGTTTTACTAAAGGTCGAGACTAGTGGTCGCCACTCGCCAGTGGCCATTAATATTTTTTTTTTTTGGCGACCAGAAATATTCATGCTGGTTGCGTGCCAAACGGATGACCTCCAATTTATGCATTTAATTATTTGATTATTTTATGAGCAAAAACACAAATGTCAATGCATGATGGCAGATTGTTTTTTTTTTAAGGAGGAGAAAACAAGAAGTTCTGTCAAGAACTAAACGAGCCTACTTTCCCGTACATCGACATCGGCATTCTAGCATCTGATCATTATTCTCTTGATCATCTGAGACTAAACATTATGTCAAACATACCTTTTTAGCACTTAAAGCTGATTTCTAAAAGCAAAATATACCCCTCTCATCAGATGAAATAGAGACATAAAAAGTAAATAAATGAATAAATGAAGTTTTGTCGCACCTTTTAAAGAATGTAACTGTTACAGTTCTTCCGTAGAAAAATTCCTCAATCGTTTTCAAAAAAAAAAAAAAAATAAATAAATAAAAGTACAAAGTACATCAAAACACATTTTATCAAAGAAAGGAAAAAAAACTCGTCCGTCGATAAAATGTCTAGATTTTCACTTTTAAACCGTTGCCAGTTGTTAAATATAAATAAAGAATAAAATGCCCTCGTGAATGAAACACTTTTGTTACAAAAAAAATCGTCTGCCAAAAAAAAAATAATAGTAATAAAGAAAATAACACAAATGAATAAATAAACAAAAAATCGTCTGCACAGTCAGTCATTTTTTTCTGAGCCTGCATTTCCGCCATGTTTCTGGAGTCGGAGTCGGAATCAGAGTCCTCACAGAAAGATTATTCAGAAAAGTACTTTACAAACATTATTTATCAAAACCATTTTTTTACAAAGTTAGTTTGAAGGAAATCCGACTTTAAGTTCCAGGATCAACATTCAACTTAAATTCCCCGCAGGCGCTAATGTTAAATTTTTTTCTGAACGGTTCAATATTGAACGAAAAATAGTTCAAACCAAAAAGCGAAATAAGGGAATGAACCTCTCCGAGATCTTTCAAACAAAAAAAAGTTTATTCCATTCGGATGGTTCACTCAGAAGTTATTAGGTGGGGAACGGTTGCTTGAACGGTTCAATGTTGAACGAAAAAATGTTCAAATTGAAAATTTAAATACTGTAATGAAGTATCCTTGCTGAGATCCTTCGAACAAAAAAAAAGTTTATTTAAATCGGACTGTTCACTCAAAAATTATTAGGGGTGACAGCTTGCTTGAGCGGTTCAATGTTGAACGAAAAATTGTTCAAATCGGAAATGTAAATACGGGAATGAAGTATCCTTGATAAGATCTTTCGAACAAAAAAAAGTTTTTTGAAATCGGACTGTTCACTCAAAAGTTAGCATCGCGGGACAGGTTGCTTGAACGGTTCAATGTTGAACCAAAATTATTCAAATCGAAAAATCAAATATGGGAATGAGTTGTAATCGCCGAGATCTATCCAACAAAAAAAAGTTTGTTCAAATCGGAATGTTCATTCAAAAGTTATTAGGGGGGAAAGGTTGCTTGAACGGTTCAATGTTGAACGAAAAATTGTTCAAATCGAAAATGTAGATACAGGAATGAAGTATCCTTGAAAAGATCTTTCGAACAAAAAAAAGTTTGTTCAAATCGGACTGTTAACTAAAAAGTTAGCATCGCAGGACAGGTTGTTTGAACGGCTCAAAGTTGAACCAAAAATTGTTCAAATCGAAAAATCAAATATGGGAATGAGCTGTACTCGCCGAGATCTTTCCAACAAAAAAAAGTTTGTCCAAATCGGAATATTCATTCAAAAGTTATTAGGGGGGGACAGACAGACAGACCGACCGACAGACCGACAGACCGACAGACCGACACACAAATTCCCCATCTCAATACCCTACTTTCAAATTTTTAATTTTTCGATATTCATTTTACCTTTTTATTTTTTTAACTTGGCGATATTTTTTGGACTTGGCGATATTTTTTTTAACTTGGCGATATTTTTTGGACTTGGCGATATTTTTTAGATGCATTAAGCCAATTTTAATACTTTTTTCGTCTTTCTTTTATTTTTAACGGGAAAGTAGGCTAAAAAACAAGAAACATCGGCATCGTTATTGTCGGTAGATGCTGTTTGATGTCACCACATAAAAATGAATTTTTTTAAAAATTCTTTTGCATTTTTTAGCAATAATCTTTGTGTTATGCACTGTTGAAAAATTACTGAAAATAAATCGTGCATCGAAAGCAGATGCTAAAAGATTACTGCAAAAAATCTCTAATACAGGGGTAATTGTGAGTTCGTAAAAAAATACCTGAAAGTTTAAAAGAGAAAATGTGTGTCTCTGTGTGTGGGGGGGGGGGGGGGGTTAAAACTAAAGCTCCTATTACTAAAGCACACCTGATTTTATAGTTATGCACATATAATAATTAATGTAGGGTAATAAGCTTCAAAAATGAGAAAAATTCGATTTTCATATCCGAAGCAAATCGATTGCATTTTTTTAAATGAAGGCATCAAAATCAAAAAAAGATGCAAATAAAATAATTTATTAAAGTAAAAAAACAATTATAATGGCATCTTAACCTTTTTAATCGATGAATATTATTAATAATTATAGGTATAATCATCGAAAATTCGAAAAAGCAAAAACAATTACGGAGGTTTGAAGATAAAAGCATGATTAAAAATATTTTATTTTCGGTATTTTTCGAACATGAAAACACCGGAAATCCGGTAAAATACCGGAACACAATCACCCCTGCTAATAGCACTTGTGCTCTTTAACGACACGTTTTTTACATACTTTTGACTATACTTTAAAAAACTTTTAAAATATATTCTGGCCACTTTAAAAATTATATTGATCTTTTTAGTAGATCCGTAAGTTATGTACATTAATTAGAGCAATCATTAAGTCTAATATTATATTATTAAGGACCTAGTATTATAAAAAGTTAATTTCACAAACACATTTGTAAGCGTTAATTTTTGAGAAAAAATATTTTTTTTCACGGATGAAAATATCAAAAATTAAAAAATATTGGCTGATTCAGAATTGTTTACAGATGTCTCTCATTACCTCACATGATTTTACCTTGATACATTTTAAAAGATACAGCCTTAGTATCTTATTACCCCACATGGGGTTATTAGAGACAAAAATTTATTGAAATTTTTAAACATTTTTTTACCAAAATATTTAAATTAAATAATACCCTAAAAATCAAGAGGAATCCATTTAATCCATTTAATATGAGGTATTTGTTTTAAGTTATTTAGAATATTAGCATATATTTTATTATTATTTTTTGTCTCTTATTACCCCTTTTGTCTCTTACTACCCCAGTCTCCCATGTTAAATTTATTCCCATTTCATTTTTCAAGTCAAAAAAAAAATGAAAGATATTTTTATTTTGCCAGAAAAGTAGTACCGGAGCCTCACTCCGGTGCGTTCCGGCATCAAAATATCCTTGATTTCTTGCATAGAAAATGTATTCGATGATTGATTGCGTTATGTATTAAGAGTTAACTTTTAAAGTGATCCGGCTTATCAGCGTTGCTTTCGTGAGGTACTTAGTACGTTGCTTTAAATGGGAATGAGTAGCTAGTGCGTTGAATAAGATAAAATGCTGATTCTTGAAAAAAAGCATACTTTTAGCATGCGAAATAATTAAAGCGTAATGAGTTTTGCAGAAAGTGTAACTTAAATGCAATGCTAGGCAAAGCTTTTGAGAGAAAAAGCGGAATAAAATCCAAAATTCTGCACCATAAATCGTATACTTTTTTAAGGGCAATTTGAATCAAAAGTTGTTTTTAGGAAAATGCGATTTGTAAAATTTATTCATGACTGAAGGACAAAAGAACTATCATTAAAAATAAACATAAAAGAAAGATTTTTCTTGTGCAGAAGGTACACAAAGTTCACACAGAAAAACGAAAGTAATGCAATAAAGCAATTTAAACAACTAACGACGAGGTTGTTTTCATGCTAATGATTTTCAGAAGATAGCGATTTTTTATTTTCGCGAAAGAATTTAAATTATGTCTCTAAGATCACAAATTTTGATACAGCCCGCTATTGAAATCTGAATTATTTTATTTGGAAAAGCCAGTTTACGTGGATGCAAATTTTATGACTTTCGCTGCGATTAAAATTTTTGTGAATTATTTGCTTTTGGGGCGAATAATCTTTTAAGGGTCACTTTTGGAAAACCCGTAAAAAGCTTTAAAAAAACCCTATTTTACGGTGTCTTTGCAATGAAACCTAATGATATCACCCTTTAAGATGTGCAACGCTTAAACAATTTCGGTTCGTATTTCAGAATCATATCACCCTTCTCTTGAATATGTTCGGCACAAGTCGCTTTCATATAATTAAATTATAGTTTTTAAACTATAATTTACTACTAGTAAACTAAAAAATACGCTATTAGGGTAACTGAGTTCCCTCTGATTTTCAAAACCATTGAATATCCGCTGAGTTTACATGCACTTATACTATACATCAGTATGTAATATAGTTTAGCTTTTAGTATTAATAATAGTATTAAATATATTTCTTTTATATTTTCAAAGAACGTGAATTTTATCTTTAATTCAGAGTCACAAACAACTGAAACACTTGTAATACATCAACATGTAATATAGTTTAGCCTTTAGTATTAATAGTAGTATAAAATATATTACTTTTATATTGGTAAAGAACGTGAATATTTATCTTTTATTCAGAGGTACGTACATACATACAAACAAACCCACATGTGAAGCTAATAAAAACGTATTAAAAAAGCGAAACCTTTCGGGAACAAAAAGACTCTTTCCGAAAACATTGAGGAGAAAGAGAGTTTCGAAAATAATTGCGAGAATAGAGCGAGAGGATAACCGAAGGAGAGGGAAATATTTCCAACGATACATAGTTGCTAACATCTAAGTACGTGATGAGTTGTGTTTGGAGCGGTATCGGATGAGAGACCAAGCGCATCTTAGGAAATATTTGTTGCGGATGAATTCTCCATAAACCATATGGCTTATACCATCCGCTTTGACGAAGTTACGATTATTACTATAACGGTTGTAATAAAGGTTGTAATGCATATCAAACACTAGTAATTACAAAACAGCCGTTCATACTCGGTTTGCAATCCATTCTCGAATTTCATGTAAAAAAAACTTTGGATTCGGTAATTGATTTTTGCAAGTAATTATGGTTCTTTGACTCTTTGTTGCTAAGAACGCAAATTTCTTTCGTGAAAAAGAGGCAAAGGGCCTTGCATTAGTGGAGCTTGAAGCCCGGCCCCAGCGCTCTGAGAATTGCATTAGTTAAATTTTGCGCCGTATGATTCTTTTTAAGATTGATTGCTAAGATCATCTAGCGCAGTTAGAATTTTATGTGTATTAGTATGAATGTATTCCACTTAAAGAGATAACGGATTGAATATTCACACCGAATTCACTCTAAATATTTACAAATGTGTATGATCAAACTTGTTTAAACTAAGCAAAGGTGAGGGGGGGGGGGTTCAAAAACGCTTTTAAACTGACTTGATTAAAAAAATTAAAAAAACCTGTATTATCTGAAAAATTATGCTCACCTTGAAATTAGTATGCCTAATTTTATTAATAAAATTATCTTTATAATAATCATTATGTTTCACTGTTTTTGGCTGCAGTGAAAAAGCGAAATCCACAGATCTTAGGAAAGAGGAAGTAACTTAAGACATAGTCTTTAAAAATAGTCCTGAATACAGTATACTTCATAAACTAAAGTAAACAATCAATTTAACTTTTAAAATGCGTAATTGAATACTTTATTATTACTTGAAACCTGGGCAAAATTATAAACTCAAAGGTAACAATCCTGCGTAATAGTAAAACTTTGCTCAAGGGGCATTTCACGGTATTTGTGACATAGGGGTGTCCGTAACAAAACTTTTTAAAAGTTCAAAGTTTTTATATATATTGAAAAAGTACATTCTAAAGTATATGAATATCATATTGTTTTCATAGTTCACTTTATATTATGTTTGTAATTGCACTCAGAACATTGAAAATGCAATTTTCACTGTTACGGATTCTACATTGAATTTTTCTTTAAATCTGGCTTAAACCGATGTCAAAACTGGTACTTGAGACAGATAAAGTAAAGGCTCACCTCTAATATAAGCTAACAATTTTAATCAAAAAGTGTGTTCTATAAAAAATTATGGATTGTGAAAACGATGACTGTAGAGTCCGTAACAATAATTGGAATAAAAGTTTAGTTTTTAAAGACAAATTCAATGTACAGTCCGTAACAGTGAAAATTGCATTTTCAATGTTCTGAGTGCAATTACAAACATAACTATGAAAACAATATGATATTCGTATACTTTAGAATGTACTTTTTCAATATATATATAAATTTTAAACTTTTAAAAAGTTTTGTTACGGACACCCCTATGTCACAAATACAGTGAAATGTTCCTCAAATAAGTCCATTTAAATCAATAACATGAATCAATATTGTCATTAGGGATCGCTAGTTGTTTTAATTTTCTAAGGAAGCGACAAGCAGTAAAACTGACTCAAAAATTATCATTCTTATGCGGGAATGTAAAATGAAAAAAAAAAAGTAAATCTTGTCATTAGACATTGTTATTTCCTTTTTAATAAACTATTTCAAACGATAGATAGCAATTTAATACAAAAAATGTAGCAAACTGCTCTAGTTTCAATATACAAATGTTATTTTCCTATAATTTACTCAGTGGCGGCGCTAGCTATGGGGCAGGGGGGGCAATTGCCCCCCCGTCGGAAACGTCTTGCCCCCCCATCGGGGAAAATTTCTAACTTCGTCGGGGAAAAAATTTCCGACGATCAAATTTTCCGACAGAAATCTAAGTGCCGAAATCTCTTCTGATTCCGACAGACCAGTAAAAAAGTTTCAATAAAATCATTCAACTGAAAAAACTTTATTTTTTTCTTTATAAGATATTCCATTGTTCAACTAAGTATGCAATTCCCAGACTAATTTCGAACACGAGAACCTTCAGGACTCTACCATCGAGTTGCTGCCATCGTATCTCTTTTGGATGAACGTAAGTTCTGTTGGAGAAGGTTATTTTTTGTTCAGGTGGAAAAGGACAAATCTTCCCCTTTCGTTTTTCTAACCAGAGGTCCCCACCCGTAAACCGTCAGCAGCGTGGCAAGTCTTTCTGAGCACTTTCTGAGCACTTTCTGAGAATCTGATAGACCAGCCGCTAGACACGTGTTTCTCTCAGGGCCTTTGCCACCACCAAGGAGGGCTGATGATACTCGGGGATGAGCGGTAAGACCCGACGACTGTGTGAAGAAAGGAAAAGACATCCCCCGCTGGTGAAGGGGCTGGCTATCTCCCTCAGGACTCCGGAATTGCGAGCGTCGCCAGAATCACTATTGTACGATTGTGCATCGTCAGACAGTTTTAATTAGTGTAACACGAGTAACAGGTGTCGGTCGGGGGGGGGGGATGATTTTTGGCGGGAGCTTGAAGCAAGGCTTTGGCTTCAGACACTTCAGAGAAGTAGAAAGAGCAGTTTACGAAAGAAAGACGTTTTCGTCGAAAGAAATTTTTCCGCCGGTCTTTCTCTCCATCATCGGGCCTTTTGGGTGTGGATCTCCTGTTGTCTTTGAACCTTATGATAGGTTGACTGAAACGTTTTCCTTCATCAACAAGGTAACAAGCAGAAATTATTATGGTTTGCTTTAAATTTCCTTTTTTTTAAATTAAAATGCATGTGTTCTTTGTTTTAAAATACATGTCAATAAATGGGAAGCATATCTATAAATCGTAGCAAACGCTTTAATTAACTGTCGCATTATGAGATTACCGTTATATGATTTTTCCATTAATATATTAAATGATAGTAGCAGAATGTAACTGCTGTTGGTTGTTTGTAATGCCTTTATAACATTTGATCTAAAAGTAAAAATTAATTGCACCTGCATTAATTTTAAATGTTTTACTGTGCACAAAAAAAAAATAGTTTTCTTGCACTTTAGAAAACATATTTTTTCTTTTCTTTGGTTCGAATTTTAAGCAAATAGGTAAACAAATGGAATCACACTGTTGCGCACTTCTTTAACATAGGGCGGTTCTCCCGGTCCCCTGCCAGTTTTTCAGGTAAGGAGTCGTCAATCTCATTTTGCAATGTAAAAAAAGGGAAAAACCTTCCCAGTATTAAAAAATAAATAAAATGTATAGAAAGACATGAATCAAGATGATTAAGTTTTTTTTCTGTAAAATTTTCGATAGGAAATGTGATCTTTAAATCTTAGTTAAGGATTTCCTGTAATCTAACTTCTGACTAAAGAAATATTATTTTCGAATGTTTTTTTAACCGAAAGGAAAAGTAACATCATAGAAACCTTTGCGAACAGCAGTTGAAATAAATAAATAGTAACAACAATAAAAATCGTGATTGCTTCATTGGGGCAGCTGACCAGGGCCATCACCGAGAGTCA
This sequence comes from Uloborus plumipes, assembly GCA_038373865.1. Classification (NCBI taxonomy): domain Eukaryota; kingdom Metazoa; phylum Arthropoda; class Arachnida; order Araneae; family Uloboridae; genus Uloborus; species Uloborus plumipes. The sequence continues at coordinate 13,304 of JAXGGA010012688.1, read as the reverse complement.
AACTGGGCGATTTTTTATCAGTTAGGTCACCGTGCCGCCTCCCCCATCTGGCAAAGGTTGGCTTCTCGTTTTTCTTAATGGGAAAAAATCAAGAAATAGGAAATTTTAAAATTACTCCCCCCCCCCCCAAAGAAACAACAACAACCTATAAAGACAACTAGATTTTCAATAACGTTGTCAAAAAGAAGCACATAAAATTTTTGTTTTGGGGGCAATTTTGAATAATTTCCGGTAGAGTCTCTGTACCACAACCCTTACCCTATCGTCGTCAAAGGCACCCAATAACTGCGTTTTTAGGAGTCTTAAGAATATTTCGGGGAAGAGTCCCGAACCAAACGATGCTCCTGTATTTTTTTTTTTAAATAAGAAGCCGCTTTATTTCTCAAAAATAGAAACTGTGAACAAGTGGTTATGATTAAAAATTATACCACACGTGGTCCCTCTCCAATTAAGAAATCTACAATAAAACTCTGCAACTTAGTCAAAAATTGCCAACAAATGGGATTTTTAGACTTTAAACTAAAAAAAATATATATATATCCAGTGTAGTGCACCATTGCCCCTCTACATAATTAAAGATTGTCTAAAATAGCGTTTTTAGGACTTGAATTTCAAAATAACTGCATATTATAAGAAACTTAGTTTTCGTAACTAAATTTTTTAATTATACCTGTGCCCCCCTGTCGGGCAAGCTTGCCCCCCTGTCGGGCATTTCCTAGCGCCACCTCTGCTGAGCTTGAGAGAATCTTCGCAAATTTCTCATTGCTGCACAATAAATTGAGAAAGTGTTTAGGTTTTGAAATCACATCTAAACTTATGTTTTGTTAAAGACAACTGCAGAGTGTAAACAATGTAACATTTGATTCTGAATGACCATAAAATTAAATAAATTATGCTGTCGTTAACCCTAAATGATTTTTCCTACGTATCCTTTATTGTACGTCAGCAATTATTTTTAAGCCATTTTTTGAGTTTCTGCTGTGAAATGGCAGAAAGGGGTTTCTGCCATGTCAATTTTAATCTATTTCTACCAGTGGTTTTTACCGCTTCGGCCGAAACTTGCCAACCCTAATTGAAAGAGGTTACGTTTTCTCTGAAAAGCTAGAGAGTACATGGTGCAAGTGTACATTGTACAATAAATTCATGTATAAATTTAACTAAACAGAACACTTACTTCGTGCACAATCAGTTCAATGTTCTGCTGTGTCTCGGGCACCCATTGCCTAATAATGGCAAAAATTTGAGGTATGGTTGTTTCAGAGCTTTGCAAAATTTCCATGCATCCAGGACAACTGGGATAGAAAAATGGAACATCCGACCGCTGGCAGCTTTTACATAAAGGAGCACCAGAAGAGGGATGGATGATGGGCGGCCTTCTCATGTCTAGAGTTTTGACTTTTTCTTCGGGAGCGCCAGGAACAGGATTTTGTGTGGCCGTCATAGTGATATGTTTAGAGTTTACATTTTATTCGCAACTCTTTTCTGGAAGATAAAATAAATGAATATAGATGCTCTTTAATGTGCAACATTTAAGAAATTATACAAAAAATATACCACAAAGTCCCGAAAGTAACCCCCCCTCCATCGAATATACCTTTATTCGTCTAAATGGAAATTTATTTCAAATCCCGAATATACTTAATCTTAAATCTCGATTATAACCTCCCCCTCCTGATATGTATCTATTTGGTTTTGAAAAGGAGGGGGGTAACTTTCGGGATTTTACAGTATATAAACATTTAGAAATTCATTATTAAAAAGTTGGTATTATTGACAGAATTTGCGACTACTTCATAAAATTACTAATATGATAAGGCATTTAATGGTCTTTAAATGGTTTTAATGGTCTCTTCTTTAAATATCCAACAATATGGAATAAATAACACTGTTCGACAAAAAAAAACCTTGAAAATGCTTCTGGTATTTTGAAGGCTGATTCTTATGTAAAATGACCCCCTGAATCCGAATATGACCCCCGTTTTCCCCCATCACGTCCCAATTTTTTTTAAAACGCCCCCCTTTTTTTTTCATTTTTCCTTAGTTTCAGGGCTATTATTTTTTTTTTTGGAGGGGAAAGGAGCCTTATATTCACCAATAAATTTTTTTGAAGGTCAAGAGAGACTCAAAGTTTAAAATCATGAGCACCGAGAAAAAATCGGGGAACTTGGGGGGCGTGGCCCCCCAAAATATTTGAAAAATCACCAAAAACGATCTTTTTATTCTAGTTTCTTTAAAAAGACCTTTAAAACATTTTTTTCGGTGCAGAACCAGAGTATAGGATCCGCTCCTATGGCTCCTGGGTCAGAAAAAATTTTCACTCTGTAAAATTTTTAAAAAAAAATAAAATAATGCTTTAAAAATCGCACTTTGCACTCGAGTTTTAAAGCAGGTCTTCAGCCAAAAAAAAAAAACAAAATTGTGGCTGATTCTTATGTCAAATGACCCCCTATTTCCAAATATGACCTCAGTTTCCCCCCTCCACCCCCTCTTTTCAGAGAGTCCCCCCTCCCAATTCAGAGTCATTTTACTAATTGGAGGGGAAAAGTACATTACGTAACCCGTTAACATAATTCTAAAAGGCAACAGAGGTTCAAAGTTCAAAATCATGTACATGTGTACCAAAAATATAAACTAGGGCGGTATACCTCCCCCCTCCCCCCCCCCCCAAAAAAAAAGAAAAGAAAATTCAGTACTCTGATTTTTCACAAAAAAAAAAAAAAAAAAGGTTTAAAACGTCTCTTAGAAAAACAAGAAAAGAAGATTTTTTTTTTAGGGGGGGGGGGGGGGTACACCGCCATAGTTTATATTTTTGGTACACGTGTACATGATTTTGAACTTTGAACCTCTGTTGCCATTTAGAATTATGTTAACGGGTTACGTAATGTACTTTTTCCCTCCGAATTAGTAAAATGACTCTGAATTGGGGGGGGGGACTCTCTGGAAAGAGGGGGTGGAGGGGGGAAACTGAGGTCATATTTGGAAATAGGGGGTCATTTGACATAAGAATCAGCCACAATTTTTTTTTTTTTTTTGGCTGAAAACCTGCTTTAAAACTCGAGTGCAAAGTGCGATTTTTAAAGCATTATTTTATTTTTTTTTAAAAATTTTACAGCGTGAAAATTTTTTCTGACCCAGGAGCCATAGGAGCGGATCCTATACTCTGGTTCTGCACCGAAAAAAATGTTTTAAAGGTCTTTTTAAAGAAACTAGAATAAAAAGATCGTTTTTGGTGATTTTTCAAATATTTTGGGGGGCCACGCCCCCCCAAGTTCCCCGATTTTTTCTCGGTGCTCATGATTTTAAACTTTGAGTCTCTCTTGACCTTCAAAAAAATTTATTGGTGAATATAAGGCTCCTTTCCCCTCCAAAAAAAAATATAATAGCCCTGAAACTAAGGAAAAATGAAAAAAAAGGGGGGCGTTTTAAGAAAAATTGGGACGTGATGGGGGAAAACGGGGGTCATATTCGGATTCAGGGGGTCATTTTACATAAGAATCAGCCTTCAAAATACCAGAAGCATTTTCAAGGTTTTTTTTTGTCGAACAGTGTAATCAGCGGAATGAAAATTATGATTGAAAACTGGGTCACAAACACAAGTTTGAGAAATGCTGAATTACATTGCAGAATTTTAGTATCTTTCTCATCAGTTTATGAATTCAAAATTCAAATTGTAATCTTAAAAAATATTTAAAATACACAATCAGCTATTGGTATTTCTAGTAGCAGAATTTTTCCCAGCAGTCCCTTGACATAGATTTCAAAACGCAAATTTAGTTGAAAGATAATAGGTAAATCAGTATTAGGTTAGTCATAACACATGTTATAAATCATTATTACAAAGAAGCACTTCAAAATACAATGTGAACATTAAAAATTACGAGTAAAATGTGGGGCAAAAAGCATCAAAATGAATGCATAACTGCGAACTACAGAACAAGGGCATAACTACAAAATGCATAACTACAGAACAAGGGTTTTTGACCCCTAGTCCACTGAAGACTGCTGCATAGATTTAGGCTCTTTTTATGTTTATACTCTTTCTATGCACTTCATTCTAACTGCATTTTTTCAAAAAAATCAACAAAATCCTACAGAAAAATGGACTCCATTACCAAGAAAAAAAGAATCTTTCCAATTGAGAAATAAGTCTGTGGTCCTCTTCAAGAATTGTCTAATACACAGGTGTTGCAGTGTCACAGTTTCTGCTGTTTTGGGTTGGTATTATCAGGAAAATAATCATAATAATTACAAAAAAAAAAAACGTAGAAGGGCACCTAAAAGCAATGCAGATTACAGAAGAAAATCATTGTGATAAATATCTCATAAGTAATGACTCAAGCATCCACATGCTTATTGGAGGCTGAGTAAATCAAGTATCAAGTTTGAGAAACATTACAAATCTTTTTTTTTTTTTTTTTTTGTACATATTTTTTATGCATTCAAAAACGTTATAAGAACACTGCATCTGTATTTTCAATTGACTTTTTTGGTGAGAATTGAGAAATGGCAAATACTTTTTACTTAGTACTTTAACTTGTCTGTAAAAGTTTTGAATTTTCAAAAGCGAATTAAATCAAAGCAGTACAAATTTAAGGATGTCAGCGGCAGGGCTCGAAAATTATATTGCCCGACATGCCTGGGGCATGTAAAATTTCTGATCGGGCATGAATCTTCAACCCTTACATGCCCAGCTGGCCATGTAATTTTAATCAAATATTTCTTTCCTAAACTTTATTATTTCGTATTTTTGAAAAAAATTACCATATATGTTAAGATTGAAATAATTCTTAATTCAGACACAAAACTGCAAATTTAATATTTTGTCTGTTTAACATGTTGACTGCCCAAGTAGGAGATGATAATTTGTAGTATATCCTTTTAGCTGACAGAATAGAATTTGAGTTAGCTTATATGTGATTTGCTGTTTTCCTCCAGATTAGAATTTGTCTTTTACAATGACATTAATATGGATATTTGACTTACCATATTTTTTGGCCCAATATCCATTGGTAGGAGATTACAGTTAAGCATCTTATTTTTAAAAACACCTTGGAGCTGATTTAGATTTACTCCATTCTTGGAGTAAATGTAAATCCTGCAGACTATTTTTGAATATTTAATCTTGTCACAGATTGCTGGAAAAAAATGCTGCTTCCAGGTTGTTCAGATCTTTACTGCTCTTGTAGTATTTTATTGCTTCTAAATGAATAACATGTCACTAGAAAATGTCAAGGAGTACTTTCACTCCTCTAAACCAATCCTAGCTGCATTTCCAAATGTATCAATTCCATCGAAACAAATATTTTTGAAGTGAAAATGACTTTTAAAATAAGTTTCCTCTAATTCTGTGCGCCGAATGTTTCCATTTATAGGAACCGACTCCAGTACAAAATAAGCATCTCATTCAAATGTGAAAAATTATAGATTTCATTTTAAGTACTGAATGCTTAATTAGCACCGAAAAAAACCATCTCTTTTTATTTAATAACATCATGCATAACATTTTAAAAATGTAAACAAACCTCACTTTCAAAATTACATGAAAATGTTACACTTTACACAGTTTTCACGCTTTACATAAGAATACATAAAAATCATTCAAAAATCTAAACTGATTCATAAACATCATGCAATCAATACAGATTAGTAAAAATTTAAAGTTTAAAATTTTAGAGACGATTGTCGTTGAAGAAATATACTTAGTACGTGATCATACCGTAGGCCTAATTTTTAGCTGGCGATCTGGGCTTTTTAAAATTGAAACAGAATACAACAAAACAAGTAACGTAACCGAACTATGATCAGATAAGGAATAAATTAAAGCCATATAAAAATTAAAGACCAAATTTGGAAAGACGGTTTAACGGAACATCAACATTTCGCGGCTGTCTCCATGCCAACTCAATGATGGTACCCTGTCCTTGATTAGCTCCGCCTCTCATTCTTATTACCGGAAACCGGAAACATATGTGTGTTGACATCATGGAGTTTTGTTTTCCAAAATTCTTCAACACAAAACATAAAATATTGAAAAGAAGGACATTTTTTCATTGTTTGCATGCATGATTTGATGTGCATGGAAAACTTCGGAGATACCATTGTGATTTTTTGCCGAAAAAGAAGAGGAAGAAGAAAATATGAATGTTTTTAGAGAGGAGAGCTCATACATTTTTGAAGCAGAGATGAAGGCCCGTTTTAGTCCATTTTTGGATTTGAACTATCAGTAGAATTTTGCGAACAAAAGGCTTTTAAGCTGATTAAAAGCTATTTTTATTATTCTAAATAAAAAACGGAAGAGAATTGACCTTCTTTTCTTAAATGATCAAATTAAATTCCCATCTGCAGGTAAAACTAGAGTCCTGGTAAAACTAGAGTCCTGGTAAAACTAGAGGGACTCTAGGTAAAACACATACTACAGGACTCTAGGTAAAACACATCCATTTTTCAAGAAACAAGTCACAGGACTTCTACTAGACGTATATAGCACGTCTAATCGACGTATCCTCAAAAGAACGCAATGGAAAAAGCAAGACCTACATAGGAAAATGTCTCTGAAAGAGGCAGCGTTCGAATAAGCCAACTGGCTAACCTGGGCGACGTCGGTTTAGCGATATTGCGGCAATATTAAGAAAAAAAAAAAAAAAAAGAAGATGGGGGGGGGGGAGGGGCTTACAAATATTTAAGATGCTATGCTTTCTGTAAGGATGATAATGCTTGACCAAGGAGAGATGGAGGGGGATCTTGAAGCAGAAATGGACCGCTTCATTTTGAAATAGGTAGTCATCAAGCAATTTAATTCTCTACTGCTTCCGTGAACTTTTTGATACTACCTATTTAAAAATGAGGGGGGCCGTTTCCGCTTCAAAGTCACCCGTCATCTTTACCGTGTGTAGCCAAGTTATCCTTTTATTTTGTACATCTGTTAAAGCCCGTCATTTCAAATTTTTTCAGGGGTGAATGGGCCACGAGGTATCGACTTAATTTAAATTATACAAAAAAAAAAAAAAAAAAAAAAAAAAAAAAAAAAAAAAAAAAAAGAAACCGTGCCCACTTATATATGTAACTACATTATTTTTTTAAAGACTAAGGAATGGGCAATAGATCGTTCTCTGATCCCTAAATAACGGGCCTACGTTTATTCCTTATACACATTCCATTTAGTTCTTGTCTCTGCAATTTCAGTTTTCTGAATTCGAACAAACACTCATTTAAAAAGGATAACGCACGTACTAGAGCCGCTATATAGACAGGCCGGCGCATCAAGATTAAGTTTCACCACTTTGGATCCAATTCCTTAACTTTTACTTTCAAATTTTCATTGTTGCGGAGTAGGGTTACCAGAAAAAAGTTTTGGCACATTGCTAAGCTTTGCCAAATCCACGTGCCGCTAATAATTGCTCACAGTGAAAAATTACCAAAACGCGATTACTGGCCAGAAAAGACAACCACTCAAACACACAAACACGCGCTGGATCCAAAGTGGTGAAACTTAATCTTGATGCGCCGGCTCGTATATGTAGGGGCCTTAGCACGTACTATAGCCAGTAGATGGATCAAACCAATTTCTTCTTAATTATCGAGAGTGTGGATTATTTAAAATTTAAAAGGAATATTATAGCGAGGAAGCTCTACTGCAGGTTTTTAATAACATTAACTTACTAAATATGAAATACAAGTCAAATTAAGAAAAAAAAATCTGGTATGGACCCCCCACTACTTCCTTTTACGTGTAAATTTCTTAGTAGTTACCTTGAGTGTTAAAAAAAGTGCTTGGAGTGAGCAAGGTAACAATTCAAATATTTACTCCCCTAATCTGCCACGAAACAATGCAAAAAATATTTTACAATGGTTAATTTTCTAAATATTTGCTGATTTTAATATCATTCAGTGTATTTTTCGCAAAATATCGCCAATAACGCCAAGTTGAATTCAAATTCAAAAAATAATTTTGTCACCAAATTTGTCGCCAACTTGGCGATATGCTGCGATATGGCGTCAAACACTTGGCAACCAAAAGCTTGGCGATATATCGCCAAGGGGTCGCGCCAATTCATATCACTTGAGTCTGCATTGAAATTAACACTGATTTACCCCCAAAAAAGGGGTAAAACACCCCCTTGGGAACATTCAAATGCAACCACAAGGGGAGGTGCATAACTAGACCATCCTCAGAGCCTACATACCAAGCGAGAAGCTTCTACGGCATATAGTTTTTGAGTTATGCGACCCACATACATACATACATACATACGCACATACGTACATACAGACGTCACGAGAAAACTCGTCGTAATTAACTCGGGGGTGGTTGAAAAGGATTTTTCGGCTGCTTATATGTTGGTAGGTACATATCCACGTGCTGACAGGTCGAAAAAACTACTGAACATTCATTCGGGGGTGAGCAAAATCAAAATTTAGACTCAAATTTGAGTGATTTTTTTTCGCGATCACAATACTTCCTTTACTACGTAAAAGGAAGTAATAATAAGCAAGAAAACATACTTCAAAGGGAAAACTATTATTAGATTTTAATATTTCATAACATTTATAATTGAAGTTGCGAAAACCAATGAAGACGAATTAAAAGCAAACATAGAATAAATTTGAGTAGGGGGTGGGGTGCGCCCAATCTAAAAGAAAATCTTTACTTGAAAAATAATAGCAAAAAAAAAAAAAGGAAAAAACTCGAAAAATTTGCAAAAAAATATTTTTTACTAAAAAAATCAGCAAAGAAAAAAAAAAAAGACTAAAATAATCACAAAAAATCATTTTTATCATAAAAAGGCTAGGGAGGGGGTGCCCCCTCACACCCCCTGCTGGCGCCCCATGTATGATAAGACTAACAAACTAAAAGCTTATGGATGCGCATTGCGCAGACTGTGCATCCTTAAGCTCACAAATTTTTGCATTGAAAAAGGCGTTCCTCATAACGCCGAAACACGTGTCTGCAGTATTCCTGCGCATTTGTGCTTTTAGCAACGTTGTATTTATGCTATAAAAATAAATTTACTTCAAACTGATTTAGAAAAATTGAAAATAATATTACTAAGGAACAAAATTAATTAGTTAAATCCGTACGCATAAAATCATCAGCATAAGAAAATGCTTCTTGTATTTTGCTCTTTCTCTCGTCTTGTTTTTGTGAAATTTTATAGTTTGGTGTAAAATAATTAATGAGCGATAGCAGTTTAAAATTGAGAAAAAATAAGAAGTTTCACATGGTGCGTAGAACTAATCATGTTCATCGAATAGATATTCCAAAGCAATATTATTTTTCTATCATTTTCTTATCTACTTTTGGGGACGAAGTGCGATGCACATATTACTGAAAATATGATAGTCAAAATGGCATTCATCATGACACCAGTTATTTCGTCCTAAATGAGAAGTTTTCCCCTCGAAGATTTAAATTTTCAATTGTGATTTATCAAAACAATACATGCCGTAAGAGAATTTGTGAAACCATTGGTGAAAATATAACCGGTTAAAGTGCACCATTGTAAACTCTTCTAAACAAAGTTATTGTTTGGAAAGGGAACTATTCTATACAAAGATTAAGTTTGAAAAGTCATAGGAAATAAAATGTAATTGATAATAAAAAAAAAACTATACAATTAAAGAAATGGTACAAAGTGAGCAGTGTAAAGATTGAAATGTGTTGAAGTTCAATATTTTTGATAAATTTATTTAGAAAAACCAAACCTAGTGATTCCTCGTGGCCAAAAACCCCAGACCCCCAAGCTTACCGGGGGTTATTAATTCTGGGGCGATTTTCGACTCGGCAACCATTCCTCGTATTAATCCTAACGTGTACCTGGGGACTGAGCCCGCTCGGTTAAAAAAAAAGAGGTTTGTAAACTTGTGTTTTTTTCTAAAGTGCGAAGTACTTATTTAGATAAGCTTGAAAAGAATTTTTGAGCCTTTGGTTGCAATTACGCATTCAAAACAGCCGTAATTTATTTAAAAAAACACAACTCTATTTAATCCATGCTCACCGTAAAATCACACCTAATTTCATTTCATTTGGCGCCGAAGGCGCGGGAGGGGTTGATGAGAATGGAAGCAGAGTCCCTGTTCTCCAGTACGCATTTGGTTCCAGTTGGTTTTGACTTTCACTTCACTTCACACTCCAGGTTCCCCCCCCCCCCGTTCATACCACAACTCGCTTTTTAACCGGGATGGGGCCCTGAAGAACGCTCTGCTCATTTTTAAACCAGACCCAAGGGCCGAGCAAACCCTTGACCCAGCACCCCCAGAGGTTTCGTTTCACTTGGAGGATTTTGTGACCACGAACATTTTTAACGTCCCCCAGCCACCATTAATGAAGACGGTGGATCTTTGATCGGCGGCTAAATGATCGACCCGAGACCCTCCGGTTACGAGTCCGACGACTAACCGATTGGACAACCGCGGCCTCAGGCCCCTATATAGACTAGCCGACGCATCAAGATTACCACTTAGGATCCAGCGCATGTGTGAGGATTGTCTTTTCTGGCCAGTTATCGCTTTTTGGTAACTTTTTACATAAATTAACAAAGCTTGGCAATGTCCCGAAACTTTGCTCTGGTAACCCTAATTCCTCAACAATGAAAAATGAAAATGAAAGTTAATAAGTTGGATCCAAAGTGGTGAAACTTAAGCTTGATGCGTCGGCATGTCTATATAGCGGCTCTACCGCTGCCCATACCCAATTCTAACTTTATTTTGATCGATCCCTTTTAAATTTCAAAAACAATAACAATTCTAACATTTTGCCAAACATTATTTGCCAAATACCATAAAAACATAAATTTACGCTGATGTGATTAAATATGAAATCCATTGTTAAAAGGTGGTTGCTAAGAAACAGCTTAAGTTTTAAGTTTCAGCTTAAGCCCATCAGAAGAGCTTACTAGAGTCCACTTTTACCTCAACTTCACAGATCCAATTACTAAAAACGACTTCATTCCTGACCATCTCAAACAACTGGCTTTAGAAATTATTAACAATATTCTTAAAACAGACATTAAGATCTACACAGATGGCAGTAAAATTGACATTTCAGCAGGGAGCGGAATTTACATTGAAACACCAGAACGTAAATTATCTTTTTACCAACGTAACCCTAACTTTTGCTCAGTATTCAGAAGTGAACTTCTTGCAATTGAAGCTGGGCTTGAGGCAATCTCTGAGGAGAACAACTTTGGAGATGTTTGGATTTTAACAGATAGCCGTAGTGCTCTGCAACACCTTAAGGATCGACTACATATTGGTGACCACACAAGTACCTCCATCTATAACAAGCTAAAATCCATCTCACAACACCACGAAATACATCTGCACTGGATTCCATCACATGCGGATATTCAAGGCAATGAATTGGCAGAGGGACTTGCTAAGGAGGGCTGCAAACAACAGACTCCCACCTCAACTAAACTCACATATCACGAAATCTGTTCTATAAAGAAAGCCGAAATTATGAAGGAATGGCTAGTGCCCCCATACAGCAACTGGTACTCTTCAATCAATCCAGGCTTCTTTCTCGCCTTTTCACGAGACAGAACATACTACACCTGCCTAACACGTCTGGCCAGTGGCCACATCAGAACCTTAAAATACACAGATGGCGAGAAAACGTTTCCCCAGTGTACCAAATGCCACCAACACCGAGCCTCCCCCAAACACATTTTGGACTGTCTCGGAATTTCCAGAGAGGATGTTTACTCGTTTCCTCTGTTGGTTGCGGACTTCCTCAGGGTCAACGGTTTACTTGAGCTGGTCTGACTACGTCAGACCAGTTAGGAGATAAGTAGAAGAAGAAGAAGAAACAGTAACAGTAAGAGTAATCATAAAGAAATGGCGTAGTAAGAAATCTTCTCAAACTTTTAATCAGGGCCGCGCCGTGCCAATGTGCGAAGCCGTGCGGCGCACGGGGGCGCCAAAGCCTAAAAGGCACCGAGCACTACCAACCAAAAAAACTCCAAACAGGAGAAAAAAAAAAGAATTTGAATAAAAAATCCGAATTAAAAAAAAAATTGAACTCTTCATTAAAACGAACTCTGGCGATGAAGTTATGTAGAGCTCAATGAGACAAGCAATCCGTCTCGCTACGTACCCATAACGGAAAAAATATTGCCTTGTTGTGTCTAAACAAGCTATTCAAAAGCTTAATCTTTTACACTGGAAACACGGGATGTTAATGTACACATCAGCACTTTTCTTCTGAATGAGGCGCCGTGTAAGCTATTTCAGCAAGTCTATAAGGTTATAAGCAAAAGAGTCGAAGCAAATCGTTTGCTTTTTAATAGGTTTCTTCCTTCCGTTGAATCAATACTACATAGGATTTTCTCTAGTGCAATGTATTGTACTGGTGCGCCATTTTCACATGTCTGTTTCGTGTTATCATCGCCTGTGGCGATATAGAAATTCCTTAGGCTACCAAAAACTTGGACCTCACGCAGGGAAACTTTCAGACGTAAACACGCTGTTTTGTATCTATTAACATCAAAGGCGAGGAACTCTCAGAAATGCGAGCAAATAGTCAACAAGTGTTCGTTTTCCAAGAAATCCAGCCATGTGTTTTTTGTGATCACGGTATAATGGCAAATGGTTGACATTTGTTGCGCCCAGCGAGAATTCCTGTTTGGTGTGAAGCGACATGCTTTGACACTATTCTGCACATAAATTCGAGGGAAGATAAACCCTCTGACAAGAGAACGGTAATAACTTTCATCATTCTCGGATAAACACAGACGGTCTGATAAACCTAGCGGTCGGGGACCCCCGAGGAGACCGGGATTCGAGATGAGAGGGAGAAGCTTCTCGGAGAGCGGACGAGATGGTCGTGTTTGTCGCGCAGAGTTCTAAATATCATCATGTATAATTTGTGTATCATAGCTGTAAATACTGTAGAAATAAATATGCTAGACTTTAACTTGCATCCTCTGTTTCAATCAACTAACAAACAGAGTAGCCAAAACGTTACAGTATTTTAGTATTTTAACAATTGTTCGTGGTGATTCGACTGCTTTATGTTATCGTACATAAAAAATACGGTAAGCATATTTGCATGTTATTTACTTTTGCGTAATATTTACATATTACAGACAACAGTTTAGGTACACTTTTCAGTTTCAAAAAGTAAAAAATTTGACCATAATCACACGATTATCTCCTCTTTGCTTCAAACACTAGTTTTTTTAATTAAAAAAAAAACCTTTTGACAACGTATTTCATATTAAATTTAATGCCTTTTTACTAATCTGGATTTTATTGGTTTTCCGGGAAAGATTTCAGTTTCCGATTTTAAGGGGAATATCCTCCAC
>JAXGGA010012687.1:0-37881 GCA_038373865.1 Uloborus plumipes | reverse complement strand
TCCCTCTCATATTCCCGAAAGTTTTGCTACATTCTCATGCCGTAACTTGTTAAGCATGTCCATTTCTCGCTTGTATTCAAAATGAGCATTTTCATCTCTAGTTTGAAGAGCTTTCACCATTACAATCACTTCATTGTCTGTATCAAGTATGCCTTTTGCTTTCGCTAAGAATACTTCTCCGTACTCTCCATGACCTGGGGGAAAGATAATTAACATTGTATTCAAAATTTTAATTTAAACAAAATGGTTTTTAAATCAGAAGTACCTATAAAACAGGTTTCATACAATAGTATAATGATTATTATCAAATTTAAAAAGGTTACCATGTTTTTTTTATATTACACAACGAGAATATCATGTACAGTTACTTCAAACATGCTTAAAATAAATTACTGCAAAAGCAAACTACATTTTCGATCCTCTTCCTGTACTTAGTTGTGTATCGTTATCTGAATAAGAGGAACTAGGTTAAGGCAAATTGATTTTAAAGGTCCCTTGGCGTTTGTTTTAACAAGGTTTCATCGTCTTTGTTACACATCAAAAAAGTTCAAGCATTTAATGATAATATTTTACAAAATTCCATGCACTAATAAACCACTTATTTTATTAATTTTTAGGCTATACAATAAGTTTTAAAGTACTTATTTAACATTCAATTTAGGAAATCCCAGTTCTGTAACTAAATAGTGTCAACTTACAACTGAAATATTTTACCAATACATTACTGAACTATACTCTAAACTAGTGATACATAAATGAAAATTAAACTACACTCATTTTCTACAAATTTTAATCACAGATGTTCTTTGATTTTGACCATGACTTCTGAAAATCAATATACAAATACAAATGTGACAACAACAACAGGCTCTGGGTCCAGCTTGGCTGGTTCTAGTCAATTTACAACACCTAATGAAGATCAATTGCCCTCTTAAAACTACTGACTCCATTGCTCATTAAAGCCTCTTCCAGTAAGCTGTTTCAGGTGCCCACAACATTACTAAAGTAGTAATTTTTCTTTATCTCCAGGTTTGCTTGAGATTTTAATAGCTTAAAACAAGCCTTGTACTGCTTCTCATGCCCAATAACATTTTTTATTTCAATCATTTTAAACAACTCATGTCCCTCTGATTCTCCTTTGCTATCCAGGCTATACATATTAAGTCTTTTAAGTCTAGTACCATAATCTAAATCTAAAAAGAGCCCTTACTAACCTAAAACCCCTTTTTTGAACCCTTTCCAATGTATAACTTAAATGAATGTAAAAAGTGTAATTTGAGTGAATTTAATGTGAAAAATTTCATAGTAAGAAATCATTAAAAGAATCAAACCTAATAGCATCATGGTCTGCAGTTCATGCCTGGGGAAATGAGTTTTATCATATGAAGTGCGACTCCTTTTTGAGTAGTGCGATCCAGAGCTATGGGAAGGAGCTTCTCCATCACTTTTTGTGGTGCTGCCGTCTTTCAACGATTTGGAAACCATTGGGTTCAATTCAGTGTCTTGAGGCAATGCTCCATTTTCACTTTTGGCAACTGAAATTGAAAGGGAAAATTAAATACAGTTCTCAGCATAACTAAAAAGTTATGAAAGTCGTTAATGGAATGCATTTATAAAGAAGAATTTATGACATTTTATTTCCTTTGACATGAGCTTATAAGTGCTCTTGTATATTAGAAAAAGTAATTTGCAGTAAGAAGTTTTTGCATCAGAAAATCACGAGTCACAATATTTGGTGCCATTGGAGCGGAGAGCAAGATTCAAATTCTTGGCATCTTTTTGACAAGCACTATGCAAATGATGTATTACATCTTGACTGACCATGGTCTCCAAACTACAGGCTTTCTTCTGAGAATATCAACAAGAGGACAAAATATTTTCTTTTCCATTTGATATGCAACAAAGAAAACTGAAAATTTGATTTTTCAACAACTAAAGTTTAAATTCCAATGAAAAACCATGACAAAGTCAGAAACCAACAGCATGAATATTATAGATGACTTTAAAAGGATGAATTTCGCCATTTCTTGACTGTGTGGATAATGTTAGTGCATGAATAATTTACTGCAATACTAAAATGAGAAATTACCTTCAGCAGTAGCTTCAGCTAACAATCTAGCCTTTTTCCTCGCTCTTCTCATGCGACAAAAAACCATGAGTCCAATGACTAGAAACATGTACATAGCTGCCGCTCCTAAAGTTATTGCAACAGTTTTAGTCATATTGTTTTCACCATCATTCATGAAACCTTGTCCAGCGTTATTTAGACTATAGTGCTCAGCACCTGCAAAAACAAACATTATTAATTTATTATTATTGAGATGCCATTCGATTCAACAGCTTTCTCTAACTTTACATTTATTATATGGGTCATTCTCATAAAAACATTTTAAGCTTACAAAGTTCAAAAAAATTAAAGTTAATGGAATCAGATGAAACATTTTATTGATATAGAGATATGTAAGGACTTTATTAAAATAAATATTGGTCCTAAAAAATATTAATAATATTTCAAAGCATAAATATGTAAATTATTTACAAAATTAAAAAAGTGAGGGAATGACACATATATGATGATCAATTATTATCAGAGTGTAGCTAATTTTAACATTAAAAAGTACAGCTACATATTAAACCAAAAAGTGATTAGCATAATGTAATAATAATAATAATTTCAATTAGAGATGGAACGAAGCGGCATTTGGCCGAAGCGCCGAATACCGAAGCTTCGGCCAACTCATGGCCGAAGCTTCGGCTGGCGCACATATTGAAGTTTTTGGATTAAATGTATAATAAATGCGTAGAGTTTTATACTTTTCTCCATATGTTTTAATATTCTTAGCGTTACACAATATTTTCAGCTTACTGTGGCATTCTTAAATTGATTTCATTAATTAAAGTTTATTTTTATTTTGGTTGTTTTTATTTTAATGTTCTTAGTATTACACAGCATTTTCAGCTTACTGAGAGATTCTTAAATTAATTTCGCTAATTAAAAGTTTTCTTGTTTTGTTTTGCTTTGTACTGCTAGTACAAGAAAAGACGACATTACTATTTTTGTATTGCAAATTAGTAGTAGGAAGCTCTACTTGGAACATGAAAAGCTCAGTCTGCAATTCAGTTGATGTTTTATAATAAAAAAACTGATATGATCATGTATTATACCATAGAACTACCCATTCTACTACTATTTACGCTGTGTTATATATTTATCTTAAAATTCTTAATGCAAAATGCTTCAGTTTTTGGTGAATTCGAAAAAATAGTAGGGTAAAAGCACCAGTAGTCGGCTATTTAAGAGATCTTTTGTTGATCTTGGCTAACCAAGAACTTTCAGCTATCAATACAGTAACAAAAAAAAGGTAAAACTTTACAAGGATGAACATTTCTGATAGTGAATCATCTACTTGTTTCAGAAATTTAAAAAAAAAAAGATTATGTTAAAATCCAAGCTGTTGTCAACACTAGTAAATGTTCCAGTAGTCGGTCACAGAATCATCTTACCTGAAAAATAAGCAGAATCGCAATCTTGGATGACGGGCACACCATTCAAAATGAAATGACACATTACTAATTCAAGAAAAAGTACCCGAAACTTAACTGCCACTGATTGATGATTGAGGATAAGTACATGAATGTGTGAATGCGTCACATCTGATTTTGAATTAAAAATGTACTACTATTTATGAAGAATTTTATGTCATTGTCTCCGACTACTGGAGACTGGCCGACTACTGGAGCACTTACCCTATCATGCATTCTTTTTTACTTGTCTTTCATTCGCTGCATAAAATTCAGGCCGAAGCGGCCGAATCACAACTCATGCTTCGGCCAGACCGAAGCTTCGGCAATTTGGGCAAATTGCCCGAAGCTTCGTCCCGGCCGAAGCTTTGTTCCATCTCTAATTTCAATGCATAGTCCAAGAGAGAAAAATTGTCTGGCACGGTTTTGTATGGAAATTGTGAACACATCGTTTATCTCACCTTGATTCCTTCATAGTTTCGGATATTTCTGGGAAACATTAGTTACATTTTCTTCCTTTTGTACTAATAGCACATTTTCATGAGGGCCAAACTTTAAAATTCAATCTTCCACTCACCCTCCTCCCCACATTTTTTGCTCCCAGCTTGTACATTCGAACTGATTTTTAGAACCCAGCTTCACTAGGTGGTTTCTTTCCCTTTCTCTTTATTTCCCTTCCCTCTTTTCTTTCTTTTTTTCACCGCATCTGGCAGGATATAATTTCTGCTTAAACAGGTTGCATTTTTGCTCTTTAATTCCAAATCCTGTCTTAAACATTAACAAACATAAATTCAAACCAGACAAATATAATTTATTTCTCCATGTCTACATAATTTTTAATTCAACCCTTAAACACTAGATGTCAGCACTAGCTACAATGTCAGCAATTATCACTGCTCAGCAGAAAGAAAAAGCATTTTCAAAATGCTTGACACTGTTCTTGCTGATTTTCATGTAAAATGACCTCCTGAATTCAAATAAGACCACTATTTTCTCCTATCTTCTCATTGTTAGGAAATAACTGCTCCCCTTTTTTTTTTTAGTTTTCAGCAACTTCATAGCCTTTATTTTTATTTGGAGCAAGCAAAACTTCTTGCCTCAAGACTGACGTGTCAAGAAGGCAATCTTGCATTAATCTTGCCTCAAGAATGTTATGTTACTGATTTTCGATTGTCAAAGTCTTGCCACAAGATTGTCTGACAAGGAGGATGCAACCTAATAGCAAGATAGGTTGTTATTGCAATCTTGCATAATTGGTATAACGAGATTGGTATAACGAGACGATTGGTATAACGAGAAAATATCAAGATCTTGGCATTTTCTTGTCATGACAATCTGTATGCAAGGAGTTTTATTTATTTAGTTATTTGTTATTTTCACTTCAAATTCACGAATTCTATTTCCCGTTCTTAAACTATTTCTGTTACTCTTCAATATTGATTCTTTTTCTAGCTGAAATTTTTTTAAGGCTGACACATGATCGGAAATTCACATGAAGATATTTTTGAGTATTCTAATTGCAATTTAATTGTATTTAATGAAAATGTCTACATTAACTTCAGATTAAACTTTACATCTTAAATCTGATGTTTCATTTTAGCTTGTAGACTTCAAAAAAGTGTTAAGCATTTAGTTGTAACTTAATTTATTTAATGGAATTTTTTTAAATTTATTTAATTGAATTTTTTGCGACCAATATTAATTTTTTCTTCTTCTTATTCTTATTATTATTATTTATGCTTAATCGAAGTGGGCTCGATAAAAATATGGTGCAATATTTGATTTATTTTTAAATTTATGATTCTTTTAGTACTACAAAAACATAAAATGCCTAGTTTTCATTAATCGAGGAGTATTAATTGTACCGAAATAATTAACAAAAATTCAAGTTACAATCTAGATAGATGTCAGTTTTAAAAATACTGTTTAGACAAAAAATCAATTTATCTTAAAGAATAACATAAATAGTTAATGAATAAAATTTAGCTTATTCATGAGCTTGAAGAGTGATTATGATAAAATCTTTGCATGTAATCCTTTGTTGTCAGCTTTGTTTAGGAACGAAAATCTTTATTGTCACCCATTTCTGCAATTGCTGGCTAATTGGTCGTGATATGGATTGTATAGCACTGCAACATCCAATAAATGCAGTAATAGGATCATAAATAACAACTTTAAAACAATAATATTGCACACAACAATGAAGCAAATGAATTTTAACGAAGCCTAAATTGTATCCATGTCTACATGTACAGCATTTGTTTGCTTAGCATTGAAGAAGGAAAAAAAAGGAATGCTGGGTGTAAAACTCCGCACATGGGCCTCTCTCCTATTGTGACCGCTAATGATCTTGACGGCGACAATGAGATATCAAGAACATCTTGACGCTGACAAGATTTATGCAATTTTGATATTGTGAGACAAAATCAATATTGTTATGTCAAGATGTGTTCAAGATTGCATAAAGATTGTTATAACAAGATTGTTATAACAATCTTTATGCAATCTTGATATTGCAAGACAAAATCAATATTGATATGTCAGGATGTATGTAAGATTGCATAAAGATTTTTATAATAATCTTCTTATAACAATCTTTCTGCAAGATTACAAGATTGTTGCAAGAAGTTTTGCTTGTAGGGGAGCATTACTTTAATTATTCATCAGGGCTAGAGAGGTTAATAGTAAAAAAGCATGAGCATGAGCATGAGCAGGGATGACCCCCCCCCCCTCCAAAAATGATGGGCTTGGTAAAGAAGCTTCCTGCATTACTGATATTTCTGCAAGTTACATTCAGATATAATTAATTTTAAAAATGAAATTAAGTATGCTTATAATGACTAATGCATTAATATAATGCAAAAAAATATATTTATATTTATAGGGATACACCACCTACATTATTTATCACTTCTTGACATAGGGTCATTCCATGTCAGTTCACCCGGTCATGTAACCCATGTCCTCGGATTTTGATAAAATTTGGTGTATTTAATATTTTTATGGTGGTAAGTAACCATATGAATTCTTTTGCCCATATGTGATCTGGTTTTTGTTTTACAGGCCGTCAAACTTTTCAAAAAATTGCATTTTCTGTCAGCTGCTAAGCCTAATCTGCATGTATACGTATTTCTTCAGTAAATTGTGACGGGTGCAGAAATCTTTCAATATTTCCAAAAATTCTCAGATATGTTGCTGAAAGTATGAGGATTTAATAAAAAAATACTTGAAATTTCTATAATATAATTTTGTTTGAATAAAATTTGAATAAACTACGACAAGCATTTTTTTTCTTGTTCAAAACATGAGTTTACTTAAGTGGCATTTCACGAAAAGGCGGAGGTCCTATTCAATAATGGAAGCATTCGAAATGAGCCTGAAGGTGTGTTCTATCATTGCAAAGAATAAAATTAGTGGTTTTTTTCGTTTTCTCGTTGCTGTTGCACAATATACACATTTCAGTATCAAAATTTTTGAAAAAAAGTTCTAGTCATTTTCCTAACCTAAATTTCACTGAAAAGCAAACATACCTTTATTTTTAAGTGTATTTACAGCCCTATTATGCTACTTAAAAATCATCTTAATCCCTTATTAAGCAGAAAGAAAAGTGAGAAATAATTTATGACTCCCAAATTCAGTTGTTAAGTTCAGCAAAATATCAGATGTAGAAAAAAGATGTGCAAAACATGAATTCACTTTAGTAGCTTTTTATGAAGAGGCGGAGGTCATATTCAATAATAGAAGCATTCGAAATAAACCTAAAGGTGTGTTCTATCATTGCAAAGAATAAAATTAGTGGCTTTTTTTCGTTTTCTTGTTGCTATTGCACAATATACACATTTCAGTACCAACATTTTTGAAAAAAGTTCTAGTCATTTTCCTAACTTAATTTTCAATATTCTTTGCGTAAAAGAAGCATTGTTCATGCTTTTGTAGCATGAAAACGTATTATATTTAGTTTTAATGAATTATAATTGTATTGAATGTGCGAAGAAGAGATAGGATAGCACAATCTTTAAAGTAAAAATAATAATTAAAAATGAGTTTCTGAATATTATCGGATTGTTTGTCTTTGAAGTGTTTGTGTGATCCTGCTTTCAGCAAATTTAAGGAATATACTGTTCGATATTTTTACGCTCAACCTTCCTTGCATTTGCGCATGTATCAGGTCTCTTCTTATTTTATCAAAATATGGGTCATAGTGATAAGAGGGATAAAGAATGTGAGTGGGTTTTCTATTTTGGTTTGTTTGTTTTTCATTGAATTCGCTTATCAGGAAGGTTGGTTTGCGCTAAAAATAATAATAGGAGATAATTAAAAAGCTAGAGCCCCTTACAGACATAATTCAATTAAAATAAACTAGAAATTTCAGCATCCAGTTAAGAGCAAATACAGCTTTCGACACTTGCTATTGGAGTTTAAAAGAAAAAAATTGAAAATTTTCAAGTAAGTGACTACGCTGGATTTGAAGCAAGACTATCTTTTACCTAAGAAGAGACTATTATCTTTACTATAACCAAGAAATAGTAAGATGATAAATGAAATAACTACGTCAAACGGTCCGTAACATAAGATTCTGGAACATGTTACTATTCTCTTCAAAAGGAGATTGAATATGTACAAAATAAGTATTCCGAATGTTTCATGATAACTTGACTTCAACAAGTACTGTCCGACGTCGGAAATGCAAGGAAGGTCGAGCGTTAAAATAACAAACAGAATATTCCTTAAATTTGCTGAAAAAAGGTTCACACAAACACTTCAAAGACAAACAATCCGATAATATTCGGAAACTCATATTTTTCATTGTTATTTTTTCTTCAAAGATTGTGCTATCCTATCTCTTCTTCGCACATTCAATACAATTATAAATCATTAAAAATAAATATAATAAGTTTTTATGCTACAAAAGCATGAGCTATGCCTCTTTTACACAAAAAATATTGAAAATTAAGTTAAGAAATGACTAGGACTTTTTTCAAAAATGTTGGTACTGAAATGTAATATATTGTGCAATAGCAAAAAAAAAAGAAAAAAGCCACTTATTCTGTTTTTTGCAATGATAGAACACACCTTTAGGTTTATTTCGAATGCTTCTATTATTGAATATGACCTCCGCCTCTTCATAAAAAGCTACTAAAGTGAATTCATGTTTTGCACATCTTTTTTCTACATCTGATATTTTGCTGAACTTAACAACTGAATTTGCGAGTCATAAATTATTTCTCACTTTTCTTTCTGCTTAATAAGGGATTAAGAGGATTTTTAAGTAGCATAATAGGGCTGTAAATACACTAAAAAATAAAAATATGTGTGCTTTTCAGTGAAATTTAGGTTAGACAAATGACTAGAACTTTTTTTCAAAAATTTTGATACTGAAATGTGTATATTGTGCAACAGCAACGAGAAAACGAAAAAAACCACTAATTTTACTCTTTGAAATGATAGAACACACCTTCAGGCTCATTTCGAATGCTTCCATTATTGAATAGGACCTCCGCCTTTTCGTGAAATGCCACTTAAGTAAACTCATGTTTTGCACAAGAAAAAAATGCTTGTCGTAGTTTATTCAAATTTTATTCAAACAAAATTATATTATATAAATTTCAAGTATTTTTTTATTAAATCCTCATACTTTCAGCAACATATCTGAGAATTTTTGGAAATATTGAAAGATTTCTGCACCCGTCACAATTTACTGAAGAGATACGTATATATGCAGATTAGGCTTAGCGGTTGACAGAAAATGCAATTTTTTGAAAAGTTTGACGGCCTGTAAAACAAAAACCAGATCACATATGGGCAAATGAATTCATATGGTTACTTACCACCATAAAAATATTAAATACACCAAATTTTATCAAAATCCGAGGACATGGGTTACAAAATCCCGTTTTCCTGGGTGATTTGACATGGATTGACCCCATAGCGAAAAGAACTTATTTCATGAGAATTAAGGGTGAGTGATGCAACCTAAAAATCAGCTTTTCACAGGCGATAATCTCTAAACTATCTGGAGAGATGGCAGTACAATAAAAGGGAATTTTTGTAGTGTTTTTGCTGTATGTTGGAAATGACAAAACAACAGGCAATTAGTATTATGGGTCCAATGATTATGTTTATTGGTTGAATTAAGATTAGTCTTAAAAACAAAATTTTGTTTTTATTAGTTTGGGAAGTTAGTAAAAACAAACTTACTTTTCACGTTCAAGTTCACTTCTGCCCGTTTAAAGCCGCCGCTGTTTCCAGCAGTGCAGCCATATTTTCCCTCATCTTCCATGTGAACTTCAGACACATATAAGCTCCCATTTTCCATCACGTGAAATCGTTTCTGATCGAAATTGTTCAAGACACTGTTCTTGTCCCATTGTATTGTTGGCCTCGGATCCCCCATGGCTCTGCAATGCAGCATGGTGGAATAGCCTTCATATGCTTGCGTATCCACTGGAGTCACTTTAAATTTTGGCATTACTGAAGTTAAAAAAAATTTAATTAAAAAAAGACCAGTGGAGCTCTATTAAATTATTAAATATTATCGAATAATTGAACTTCTATTAAAAAAAATAATTTACATTTAACACAGTGATTTATTAATAAAAACACCTAAAGAAGAGCTATGTTGCTTCACAAACACTATTACTAATCACATTCTTTCCACACCATTGGTGGTGTCAGTTTTTAAAATCAATGGTTGCATTCAAATATGGACGATAAAAAATACGCTGTTGATGCCACCAAATGGCATAAATCTTTATTTACATCTAGTCTATCTTTTCCGTAAACACTGTATAATATTTTCGGCTTTCTGGTGCAGAAAATTTTGAATTTTTATTTTAATCTTGTTTAGATTTTTGAGCATATACACAGTAGTATATTCAAGCGTTTCATTATACACATTCGATAATCATGTGAAAAAGAATGAATTTATTGGCCAAGCTAAAAGTAGAAACAGTAGATAAAATTGAAAAAGCAGCAAAACAAGTTCATACTTGAATGACTAACCATATCAACATAATAAAATAAATGCAATTGATAAAATAAACAATTTAAGTCAGTTATTGCAGTTTGAGTTGAGATGAAGTGATTTAGCTTCAAAAATATAAAGAGGTGCTATCAAAATATTAAATAGTAATAAAATGAAACACATTTAAGTTAAAAAGTAGTAGAAAAAAAAAGAACGTACCCACAACATCCACGTTTATTGTAGTATTAATGATTCCTTGAGAACTAGTTGCTATGCAAGTATATTTTCCAGCATCGTCGTTGGTAACCCCTTTGAAGTAAAGTGTACCATTGTCATCTGTAATGTGAGCTGGCCAGTCGAAGAACGGGTGGCCTACTTTGATCCATCTGACAACAGGTTTTGAAGCTCCTCTTGCTTTGCAATAAATTTTGGTATCAGAGCCCAGTTCTAGTCTCTTACTGACAGGGGGTGGGACAAATTTTAATTGCTCTGAAAATACAAAATGCAGATGCAGGTTACCTCTCACAAATATATGCATTCATATACATGCATAATACATAAAATCTAAAGTTGATTATCAATATCTATGTCACAGGCTATGGTAGTGGGAAAATATTGACAATGAACAATGTTTAAGAAACCAAAATAGGTGTGTAGGCAGAGATATATTTAACTCCTTTGTCCTTTACAAACATATTTAAAAATTTTAAAATCAGAAATAAGCTTCAAAATTGAGTTAGACTTTGTATTTCTCTAAAATGAATTTCACTCGCCTTTTTAAAAAAAAAAAAAAAAAAAAAAAAAAAAAAAAAAAAAAAAAAAATCAAGGGGGGGGGGGGGGAGGACTGTTAAACTATGTTTCTGCATCTAACAGTTTTGTTTGGAGATATTGCTATATAAAACAGAAAAATAAATAAAGCAGCTAAGTAACAATAAAACTTGTGTTCCACAGCCCAAAAAAGTCTATTAGAAATAAGCAATTCAACGTAAGAACTTCTTTTTCCATTTTTAAAACGAAGCAGCTGAATAACGCTATTAAAAAATAGGGTCCAAATAAAAGATACATAGAGATACTCGAAAAAGTAAACAAAATTGTTTTTTCACTTTCAAAAGTATTGAAATTTATTTTTCTGTCCTTACTATGCCTTATTCATTAGGTTTTATGTAATGAGATAACAGTCATAAAGAAATTTGATTTGTCCCTTTGACTACATGAGAACCATGTGTAACAAACAGACAAAAATTTTTCTTAAAGCTTTAAACACTATCTACAAAATAGAAACCTAAGCAAATTAGGAATTGCAGCATAGAAAAAATTCATTAGTAGTCTACAATATGTCAAATAATTTCCAATTATAACTTAAAAGAAAAGCACAAAAATATTTACACAGTGGAAGAAGGCAACAAATATTCATCCAAATATAATTGAAAACTATGATGTATGACAATTTTCTTTTCTATTTTTGAAGGCATAGAATGCTGCTCATTTGCAAGTTAAAACACAAAAACAGCATTTTTTAGTTTATTAAATAAGTTTTTCCTCTGATTTATTCATTTATTTTTAAGTTTACAGATCAGCTACACATACTAGTTGAAATTTGAATAACAAAATTATCTAGTTTTTGCAACCATTTAAATAAACATAATAATAATAGTAAAAGTTAATTTAAGCACTTCATATTTTTTTTAAAGAAAGCAGCCGAAAATATCAAATTTTCAATGTACCTTTAACAAATAAAGTGGCAATATCCGACTTGACAGGAGGAAATCCATTGGTGACAACCTCACATGCATATTCACCAGAATCGGACATTAAAACCTTGTGAATCACCATGGTGCCATTGTGTGGAAATATCGTCGAGTGGCTACCCAAATCTTTCAGCAGTTTGTCATTCCTCAACCACCTCACAGAAGTCACGGGGTAAGGACTTCCAGTGAATTCGCAGGTGAAGACGGCTGCCTCCCCCTCTTCAGCGAGAATACTAGCTGGCTGCAGTGTTATAGTGGGTGCAGCTAAAAAGGATAATTTAATTATAAATTAAAAAAATAAAAAATGCCCTTTTAGAATTAAACTAAAATTGCGTAATACATCAACATATAATATAGATTAGCCTTTAATATTAACAATAGTTTTAAATCTATTACATTGTATATTGCAAAGAATGTGAACTTTATCTTTTATTCAGAGTTACATACACAAACGACTGAAACACTTATAATACATCAACATGTAATATAGTTCAGCCTTTAGTATTAATAATAGTATTACATATATTACTTTTATATTTGCAAAGAACGTGAGTTTTACCTTTTATTCAGAGTTACATACAACATACAAACAAACACACCATGTGAAACTAATAAAAGTATACTAATAAAAAGTAGTTGTGATCGCCTTGAAATAACATATAATAAATTACATGCAGTTTAACATCAGTAGACTTAATAAATTAAAAGTGATGCTTCAGACACTGATACATCAATGATGAAGTTATTGCTTAAGAGTAAAGTCATTTTATGACACACATAACTTCCAGAAGAAATTTTGTAACTATTTACAAATATAGCCATCAAATTACACTAAACTTAAACCACTAACAAGGAAACTAGAGAAGGTGAGAGTTAAATTGCCGAAGAATTACAGCAGTCATTTCCCTTCCTTTTTTTTTTGTTGGTGTCATTTGTGAACAAAAGCATAGTAAGGTAGAATAGGTGAGGGTTTATTTAGACATCTGTAGAACATTTTAATTCCACTTGAAAAGTTCAAACGTGGTTTTCAGATGTGGTTTATGAAGCTATCGATTGTGCTTCTAAGCAGTTTCTAATCAAGCTAAACTACTGGGGAAGAGGGGGGGATTTATAAAGTTAAAACATCTTGTACACTTAACAGAGTTTTGTTTTCGATATTCTCTTAGTGGGTTTGTTTGTATGAGAGTTAACCAACATAGAATAATTGACGTACCATTTGAAAATAACTCAATTTTTTCAAACATTCCAATATGAAGACACATGAGTCATTCAATTTCGCCAATACTACATACAACTGAACATGTAAGGATATCAATCATTGCCAGAGCTTTTTTTTTTTCGGCTTGAATTTACTTCTAAAGTTTAATATTTGTAAAAAAAAGAAAGAAAGAAAGCCAGTATCAAGGTTTATGGTGTAAAAATAATGTCTCAGTTAAATCAAGGTTCTATAAAATTAAAACATATTTTTCTTCTGTTAACAAAAAAACTATTAGTAGTAAGATCTTTACAAAGAATGATCCATAAGCTCACAACTTTTTTGCATTGAAAAAGGCGTTCCTTGTAACGCCGAAACACGTGTCTGCAGTATCCCTGCTCATTTGTGCATTCGTAACGTTGTTATTTTCTGTACATCTATAGCACAAAGGTATTTGTAAACTTTAAACTTTAAGTATTATAGATTTAAAAAATACACTATTTAGAAAAAAAAATTACTCATTTACAAAAGTTATTATGATTTTTAGAATGAGGAAGGGAGATGCTGATTATCTTTCATAAAATATGCAGAGCAAAGACAGTTAGCAATAAAAATGTTCAACATCAAATCAATTTATTCCAAAATTAACATAATATACTGTTTTCTCTATCATATTAACCCTGCAATTAAAACAAGATTTGCCATACCAGCAACATAAAAATACAAAGACGTCCTTTCCTGGCCAGCAATGTTTTCAGCCACACAAGTATAATTGCCCGTATCTGACTTCTTGGCTCCATCTAGGATGAGTTGTGTGTCATCGACTCTGATGCGCCCTGTGTCGCTGATCACGTGACCGGAAGGGTCTTCCCACCAGATTCGGACCTTTGGACGACCTCCGGGCTTTACACAGGTCACCTCAAATTGACTCCCCAGGGCAACTACTTTAAGTTCATCATGACCAATAGGAGGCTCGAATGGATTGTCCCCAAATTCATCAATGTCTAGAAAAAGAGGATGTTTTAAATGTTAAATATTTTGCGTCATGAATGAATAAGATAAAAATACAACTGTAATTTTCTTTCCTCTTTCAGAGGAGGAGCAAAAGTAATATCTCAAATGTGTTTCTAAATTTGGAAGTATGGTAGTATTTTCAGCTACTGCTGAAAAGGCAGGGGTCAATCCAAGATATTTAACCAAGGTTCTGTTTTTGGAATTTTGTGAAAAATATTTTGGAATTTAGTGAAAACTAATTTGTAATTTTGTGAAAAATAGTTAAGGCAAGAAATATTCCTGACCGTTCTTTAAACTTGGATTTCTGTGAAAGGTCAGTTTTTGAGTGACTGAATTTTGTGAAGGATCCCTTTTTGAAGTTCTCAATTTTGTGAAGGGTCCTTTAACGGACCTAATTTCTCTCTAGATTGACCCTTGAAAGGTTAATTTAAATCAGAATATATAAAGAATCAAACACAAAAATTATACTTACAAGCTAACTTAAGTCTTGCAGCATAAGTTTGTTGGGGTGCTTCTTTACTGATTTCACTTATTCCTACACATTTATAAATTCCTTCATCACTGCTCAATATACCAGAAATACTCAGCGAGCCATTAGGATAAATTGTGAATCTGAAACAAAAAGTTTATTTTTAAAATGTTTTGAAAAAATTTCAAGATTAACTGCAAAAAAGGATAAACAAATATTGCAAACATGATTTTTCCTAACAGTTAGCAAAATTGACAATTGATCACAGATTTTATGACAAAACTGTGCGTGACTTCATAGAACATGGTTTTGAGTTTTGACAATCTTCAAAACTATGTCTTAATCAACTAATTTGTTTCTATAGCAGAAAAAAAAACTTCATTAATTATTTATTGGTTACAATTGTATTGCTAGATGTCATCTATGTGCTCTTTACAAGGATAAAACGAAAGGGGGGAAAAAAAAGCTCAAGCCATTTTTTGGCAATTTAAAAAAAAGTGCATATTAAATAATAATTTAAGAATGGTAGGCCTTTCTGACGTTTGCAGTGATTTAACTTTTATAGCATCCTAACTTACATGCCTGTAACCGCAGTAAATTATGACATCCACCTATTAACTTTTTAAGAAATAAAAACATATTACAACCCAAAAGACGTTAATAGTGTTTAAAAGTAATATTTTAAAATTAATATTTCTTTGCCGAGTTTTTCAAAGAGAAATAAAATTGTTGAAATTTAAAATTTACAGAAGAAAAAATAGACATTGTGTGACATTATGTTTACGAATGCAGTAAATTCAAACATATAAAA
Organism: Uloborus plumipes; assembly: GCA_038373865.1. Classification (NCBI taxonomy): domain Eukaryota; kingdom Metazoa; phylum Arthropoda; class Arachnida; order Araneae; family Uloboridae; genus Uloborus; species Uloborus plumipes. The sequence goes on along the minus strand of JAXGGA010012687.1, from coordinate 22,157 downwards.
CATACATTCAAAAAATATCTATTCAGTTTGTGATTAAATTATAATTTTAATTTAGAATCCCGCACTTAACTTTTTAAGTTTAAAATTATGGAAATAGTTAAGTTCATAATTATTAAAAGAAAAAAATCATTAATAAAAAAAACCCCCTGTTTTGTAATCTTATAAAAAAAAATGAAAAAAGTCTTTCATGATGCAAAGAAATACACTGAAGTGACAAAAGTCATGGGATAGCAATATGCAAATTTTCAGATGGCAGTAGCATCGCATAGAACAGGTATAAATGCGCAGTGCTTTTACAGAGCTTTCATTTATGTTCAAGTTATTCATGTGAAGAGGTTTTAACGTGATGATGACCGCACGACGTGAATTAACAGACTTTGAACGCGGAATGTTAGTTGGAGCTAGACGCATGGGTCATGCCATTTCGGAAATCGTTAGAGAATTCAACATTCCCAGATCCACTGTGTCAAGAGTGTGCCGAGAGTATGAAATTTCAGGCATAACATCCCACCATGGACAGCGCAGTGGTCGACCGCCTGCACTTAAAGATCGAGACCGGCGACGTCTGCAAAGAGTCGTAAATTCTAACAGACAAGCAACACTGCGTCAAATCACCGTAGAAATCAATGTGGGACGTACAATGGACGTGTCTGCTAGAACTGTGCGGAGAAATTTGGATTTCTTGGGCTATTCCAGCAGAAGACCGACTCGAGTGCCTTTACTGACAGAACGACATCGCTTGCAGCGACTCTCGTGGGCACGTGAGCATATCGGTTGGTCCCTAGATGAATGGAAAACCGTGGCCTGGTCCGATGAGTCACGATTTCAGCTGGTAAGAGCCGATGGTAGGGTTCGAGTGTGGCGCAGACCCCACGAAGCCATGGACCCAAACTGTCAGCAAGGCACTGTTCAAGCTGGTGGTGGCTCCGTAATGGTGTGGGCTGTTTTTTCATGGCATGGACTTGGTCCTCTAGTGCGACTGGACCGAACATTGACTGGAAATGCTTATGTGCAGCTACTTGGAGATCACTTGCAGCCATTCATGGACTTCATGTACCCAAACAACGATGGGATTTTTATGGATGACAATGCGCCATGTCACCGGGCCACAACTGTTCGCAATTGGTTTGAAGAAAATTCTGGACAATTCCAACGAATGATTTGGCCACCTAGATCGCCCGACATGAATCCCATTGAGCATTTATGGGACACCATCGAGAGGTCTGTTCGTGCCCAAAATCCTGCCCCATCAACGCTTTCACAATTATGGACGTCTATCGAGACAGCATGGCTCAATATTCCTGCAGAAGACTTCCAACGACTTGTTGAGTCCATGCCACGTCGAGTTGTTGCACTTCGCCGGGCAAAAGGAGGGCCGACACGATATTAAGAGGTATCCCATGACTTTTGTCACTTCAGTGTATATAATCATTTCAATAATATACAACATTGTTATAAAAATGTAATAAAAACTCATGGAAAACATCAAAATGTTATTTAAAATAAATTTTAAAAATTATAAATTGGCATTTTGAACTAAATCTTTCAAAATTTTGATGGTGCAAATGATAAAAGCTTGAAAACTTTACATGTCTGTACATTTTAATAATTTTCTAACTTATATTTGGTGTTATAAAAGTTTGAGACCAAAAGTTAACTATTTTTTAATTAATAATTAAATCTAAATATAATTAAAACTTCAGCTGAAAATACCAGCAATTAACTACAAAAGATTGATACAAGAAGGAAAAAGATTTCTCAAAAATCACAATTGGAAAAAAAAATTCTTCGCATTTTAAAATTTAGATTACAAATTATGATCAAGCATAACTTTCACAAACGAAAACTTTAACAGATAAAAGCAATTTGCTTAAGTACCTATTTCTTGTATCATACCATTTTCATGCAATGAATCTTTATACCCCCCCCCCCCTCGTTATACATTACAAAACACTTTACAAAACTGATAGCTTTCCACACAAAAGCAAGTAAAAGTTTTCTAAGTATTGAACTCCAACAAGAATTCAAGATACAGATAGTGATTCTGCAAAAATTTTCTCAAGAAAATAATTTTAAAAAGAAAATATAGAAAACGAGGAAAAGATAAAAATAAAAATATTTTCTGTTAAATTTTGAAAAAATAATCCACTGTAGGAATTTTTACAATATGTTTTATGGAACATATTGTATTATTATTGTTGTTTTAATTGAGGATTTTCGAAAATCAGGGTACAAAATACCATTAGCAGCAAGCATCCCATACAGTGGCAAGAAATCATTCTAAGAACAAATGCAGAAATATTTCAAGAACAAAAGGTGTAGCGAAAAAATAGAGAATAAGCATATAAAAAGATCCTTCACGAGAAAAACATTTTCAAAGTTTAAAATAGTTTTCCAAGTATCGCGACAAAAACGCTGCGAGCATCATTCTACTTAGCTCACCTGGAGTTGTTTGTCAAAGGAACATCATTCGTCTGAGTGTACCATTCAACAGCTGCAGCATTTTCAAACACACAGTCAAATACTGCAGTTCCGTTTTTTGTTGTAATGATATCTTTAGGAAGCACTTTGATTCGAGCAGCTGTTTCACCTGCAAACATCGTCAATGCTGATTTACATATGTCTCAAAAAGGGGAATAATAAATAGAATTTTTTTTCATGAAATTAGAACAATTATTCATTGTTTCAAAATATTAGTATAAAGAATTTCATCAGGGTAATAATAAGCAAAATCATAGGCGGCTGGTGCAGCAAAAAAAGTGGGGGGTCAAAAGAAATGTGATGGACGTGAATGGCTATTGAGCAGCCCCTTGAATTTGCTTTTTACCCTGTAAAGTTTGACTATATTGGATATTAATATTACAGATTAAATAACCTCTAAAAAATACAGAAGATGGCCTTAAAATAGACCAGATTGGTATCATAGACATCCTCCTTACGATTCAAAGTTTCATGCTTATGAAATACCAAGAAAAAAGTCCATTTTTTGTAATGTTCAGCTTTTGCTTTCGTGAAATAAATCAACTCACTGAGTAAAAAATTCCTTTTCACTCGATTTTTACTTTTTAACACTTAAAAGTGGGCAAGGTCCTTTTACTTCTGGAAGTGAGAGAGCGATCGCCTTCTCCCCCCCCCCCCCCCTCCTCTACGAGCAGCCTGTGAGCAATGTTTTTCAAATTCGGAACGAGACATACATGTGAGGAAATGATTATAAATCCTCCATCTAACTTCGCCCACAATAGTCTTGAATTAAAATCTTAAAATGACTTCGTGTTAGACATCAATAAAAAGTAAAATAAAACTGAAATATATTCACACATTAACATAAAAATATGCCGAGATTGTGCAGCTACTTAAGTTGGAAGTGACCGACCGTCTTGTGCAATTACTTTTGGATGAGCAGACCGGAATCGCTTGGGGACCTGCATACCCATCAATATTCAACAACATCCATGCAGTGGCGGATTTATTATGTCGCAACTGTGTGTGTGTGTGCCACTATTGCGAGAGGTCCCCACGACAATCGAGGGGTCCCGAAGGGAATTCAAAAGTGCACATAATAAATGTTTTACACAGTTCTGTGATAGACAAAAGGCCCAGAAATTTGTAAATGGGTCACTGCGTCCATTGATAAGCCAAAATTCGAAACTAGGCTTTCAGTTCAACAGTAACCGTCATCTGCTCTCTTTATAAGTCACTTTTTGCTTGGATTTCATAGTTTAAATTCGTTATTAAAAGAATTATGTCTTTGTTAAATAAATAGGTTTCCGTAAAAGAGAAAAGATAAAAATGTTAAGATTTTATGAAGGATAGCCACCGAATCTAGAAAAAGTGCTGCAGAGACTGGATTTTTTTTTCTGCAACCAAAGCTTTTCTCGATCAAAACTTTTGTTTTTAAAATCTTGTTACCAAAACTTGCGTTAAGCACAGAACGTCGTGAAATTTGACTCGACTCGGTCTACCAACTTTTTCTCAAAACCCAACAAGACTAAATTCAGGGATGCCCAAGAAGAAAGGGATCATTGGGCAGACTATACTTTTAAGGAGGGTTCATTTTAGTGGGTTTTATTTTTTAGTGGTGGGAGTCTCTTGAGGATGCATCATTGTCTTTGAGGAATGAGCGCCATAGGTAAATCCTGACTAGTTAAAAAATAATATAAAATATTTGTTGTAATTAATGTTTCAGTCGAATTCGCAACACTGAGCACTTCAATGTGCACATAATAACCTGGATTTTTATTCTAGACCAGTTGTTTAAGTACGGAAATCCTAGAAAAAATCGATGCTTTATGCAAAAAATCAAAAAGCTTTGACAAAAAAAAAAAAAAAAAACCTTCACGAAGCACTTCAAAATTTTAAACCAATTAATTACTCGGAGGTTGGTCTCTGGGAAGAGACCACATTGGGTGGATTCAGGTTCTGGCTTTTGAAAGGGTGTCAGGATTTTTCCCAGTTAACTCCTAAACATTGAAGTGCCCGAAAATCGTTTTAGGGCATCGTTTTGGTCTCTTTTGGAAGAACAGGACACCTTTGTAGATCCTGGATCCAAGCTACTGAATAGGTCAACTAGGCCATGGCCTAGGGCCCCCACTATTCAGAGGCGCCCAAACGGAAAAAAATACTGAAGTCTGTGGCTTATTTTTTTTCAGCCAATGATTGAAATTGAAAAGTTTGATTACAAGGGGCCCCCAAAAATATTTGGTATAGGGCCTTCTGATATCTTAATCGGACCCTGCACAATAGTAACACTTTGGTGATGATTATGGAAGCAAGAAGGCATTTTCTACTCACTCTTCAGGATGAGGGCAAAATTGTCGCTGCTATCGATCACACCAACATCACTGACAGCCCTGCAGGAATAGATACCGTTGTCAGCAGGGTTGAGGTTGGCGACTTGCAGTCTCTTGTTGCGGAAGGACACCCTCTCATTTCGGAACATGCGCAGGCCATTGTGGAACCATTCGAACCTCACCTCGGAACTGCCCTCGACTTTGCAGCGCAAGATCATTTCGCCGCCTTCGGACAGTTGACCCGAAGAGTCGGGGCTCTGCAATTGGACACGAGCTTGATCACCAATCCCTGGGAGAAAGAAAATAAAAAAAGGTCAGATCTAAAACTATAACAAATTTCAAAAGAAATTTCTGATCAAAAAAGAAAAACTTTCAGGTCAACTAAACTACATATTTGAAACACTTGTTTGATTGCACTTGTGCTCAAAACGTACACTTCACAAAAATCATGAACCACTAAAATGTAATCATCATAAAATTGCCACTTCATTATAATCATGATAAGTAATAAAATCTTTATAAAACGGACACTTCACAAAAATAACAACTTCTAAAATGAACCCTCGGCGAGAATCACGATCGCAAAAAGAGTTTCCACAGAAATAATGACTATAAATCATTCAATCAACAATTAACAAAAATCACGACAAAAATATAAATAAATAATAAAAAATAATAACAACAACAACAACTTTAAAAAAGCTGACTTTTATCATAAACAATCTTCTTTTTCTTAAAATTCCTTCAAAACATCGTTTTATAATTTGTTTTATGTTAAGCTAAATACTATTTCCACCAAAAAGATTTCACGAAAGCTCATCGATTTTTATGCAAGAAGGGGGCGATCACAAAATTAATAATATCTTCCCATTAATACACATCTCTGCAGAAGTAATTTGAAAATTTTAACTTCATAATTTCACCTTGCATTTCATTAATCTTTAAATACAGTCGAGTCTCCATATAACGAAGTCGCAAGGGACCATTGAAAAGGTTCGTTATATAGAAACTTCGCTATAAAGGAAATAGTAAATTTCTATACGTAATTTTTCAGTAGGTACATGTGTAAGTAGTACATTAGGTTAATTCTCACTTTACTATTTTTAGCATAAATACATTTTAGCAAGAAATAAATACTTGTGCATATTTTGATGTTATATATGTAACGCAGTGAATGAATTAAGAACTAAAACTAATTAAATTAATTTATTAACCTATTAAATTGTATCAGGAATGCTACTCGCATCTGTAGTATAATTGGTGAATTTTCGCAATTTTTACATTAATAAATTAAAAGAATCAAACCCGAACTTGGTCGACGACACTAGTTTTACTTTGAAAATAGTCCGTGATTTCTTGCTGCACTTTGGAAACACTTTGCTCATAAAATTCTTCACATGTGTGAAGTGATTCTTCACAAAGTAAGCCTTCACAAAAGCAGTAGAAGAAAGACTTCTATTTTCCCGAACATTGACACTTTCTCTCATAAAAACTTCGTAAAAGAGAAATTGGGCCATTTGATATTCGTTAAAGGGAGACAAATTTACATGCTTTTTTACTGAAACTTTCTGTGTCACAGAAAATGCTTCGTTATAAAGAGAACTTCGCTAAATAGAGTGTTCGTTATATGGAGACTAGACTGTAATTGCATTGAAATAAGAATTTCGAGTCTTCTTGGAACAACTTTGGAAGAAGCATGTTTAAATTCCAAATAGTGAATTTATTGCAACGAGAAAGTTTTTTGTTATAGGAAAAGATGACACGAATTTGGCAAAAGTAATACACTAGGTGGCCAAAAGTATCCGGACACTTTCGAAAATTCACATTTTTACATATAGCTCGAAAAATAAGAGATCAATTGTTCTTTAACTTTGGTCATACAAAATATAGGCTTCACCGAACATTTCCAAGTTGAAATTAAATTACCCTTGCATTTGGGGGAAGACAAGAAGGGGGGTTGAAAGTAAAACCGCTTTTTGACCATAACTCTTCGAAAATAGATCGGAATAAGATATAAATTTCAGTAATTAATTAGCATACTATGTATAATTACTGTACAAATTTTTATGAACGTACCACTCTTACTTCCGAAGATATGAAACATTTTTTAAAAAATGGCAATTTTATTTGAAGGGTTTTTGCTCATAACACGCAGAGTTTTTGATCAAACCTTATTAAAGCTTCAGGAAAAATGACAAAATACAAGAGAAAGAACATACTAAAACGGTAAATAAAAATATTAAAAATCCGATGAGATATGAACGTTAAAAGGAAATAATTTTTCACGGCGCATGCGCGAACGACAGAAATTTATAACTACAAAAATATTGTAGCCTGGTTTATACTGCATCTTATAAAAAAAGTTTCAGTTGAATATCGTAAAAATTGAAAAAGATATCAGCGATCCAGTGAGCTGTAATTCATACATTCGCAGACAATACATAAATGGCAAGGGGTTCTCCACAAATAGTGTGGTAACAATTGAGCATTTTCTTCAATGTTAAATTGTATACAGTTTGAAAATTTATATTCGGCATAGAAGTCACATTTCGCCTATTCGGCCAAAAAGACCTTATACGTAGGTGGCCAAAAGTATCCGGACACCCCCTGAAACGTTGGTTTTGAACGATGACGCAGTAACCTTTAATTTAAAAATAGCTCTTTGTGGATAGACCCTTACTTTTTATGTATTGTCAGCGAATGAATGAAATACAGCTCACTAGATCGCTGATATCTTTTTCAATTTTCATGATATTCAACTGGAACTTTTTTTATAAGATGAAGTATAAATCAGAGTACAATATTTTTGTAGTTATAAATTTCTGTCGTTCGCGCATGCGCCGTGAAAAAATATTTCCTTTTAACGTTCATATCTCATCGGATTTTTAATATTTTTATTTTCCGTTTTAGTATGTTCTTTCTCTTGTATTTTGTCATTTTTCCTGAAGTTTTGATAAGGTTTGATCAAAAACTCTGCATGTTATGAGCAAAAACCCTTCAAATAAAATTGCCATTTTTTAAAAAATGTTTCATATCTTCGGAAGTAAGAGTGGTACGTTCATAAAAATTTGTACAGTAATTATACATAGTGTGCTAATTAATTACTGAAATTTATAGCTTATTCCGAGCTATTTTCGAAGAGTTATGGTCAAAAAATGGTTTTACTTTCAACCCCCCTTCTTGTCGTCCCCCAAATGCAAGGGTAATTTAATTTCAACTTGGAAATGTTCGATGAAGCCTATATTTTGTATGACTAAAGTTAAAGAACAATTGATCATTTATTTCTCGAGCTATATGTAAAAATGTGAATTTTTGAAAGTGTCCGGATACTTTTGGCCACCTAGTGTATACTATACGAACTTCCTTTGCAAGTCATTATGTAAACAGGGGTAGAGAGGCATTTCCTCAATCTGAGAGCGATACTTCCAAACTTCTCAATCAACTGAATTAACTTGCTTTTTGCTGTTTTATTTATTTATTTATTTATTTTATGCATGTATTTTGAATTTATTTTATTTTTATAAGAGAAAGCAGAACATTTGGAATTCAGCAGTTTTGGCACGAAGTGAAGATTTGCAAAGCATATCCACAATAACCCTAAAATTGTATGCATTGTATTATATGCCTTGCAGTTTTCTATATTGGGTGGCAGGGCGCATGCTTGAAAATTAACAAAATATAAAAGTGTGCTGGTAAAAGAAAAAAACATAAGTCAGCTGTATTCATCAATTCAGCATAACAATACGTCTGATAGAGTAAACGCGTTTGTAACAGGAATGCAGCAAAGCTACGCATTAGGACGTAGAGACGAAAAAAAAAAGTCCAAAGCAAAGAGCCCAACCTGCTTAACCAAATTACCAATTGCTCACAAACATCCAAAACTTTTCAATCATTTTAGAAGTACATTGAAGAAATGGCAGCTTGTTCCTACACGCAAGAAAAAAAAAGTGATTATCAAAATATTTAACGGTAGTGTAAGAAAAAAAAAAAACCTGAGCTTAAGAATAAAAATTACATCATATCAGATAAGAATAAGCAGGTTCCATCACACAATCCCCGCTTCAGCGCTTGAAGATGGTTTTTTCTTTTCGAATTCCTCGTGATTCAGCCTTCCCACACCGTCCCCTATTTTCCCCTTCTACAGCCTAGAAGATATAAAAAAAATCCTGGCCCGAGGGCTTCCATACACAAGGACTCGATGTAGGCAATCTTCGAAATGTTGCCACTCCGTCCTCAAAAGATTTGCCGCCTAGTTATTGAGTGGACAGGTAGCATTTAGGCTGTCACTGGCAAGATTCAGCATTGGCTCTTCAGGCTGCTTTGGCACTTAATCATCATCGGTAAGGGGAAAAGAAATAAGAAGAAAAAAAAGTACTTAAGCTCTTAGCTGCAATAAACTAGTAAAGGCAGATGAGGAAATGGGGATTCCACATTATAGGACAAGCTTGATGTATATGAGGGCTTCAAGGTATTAGAATTAGATCAAGAATGGTGGATGTAACAAGAGTAAAATTTTTTCCAATAAACGTATTTTGAGGAATCAGAATGGTTTAAGAAAACTACCCCACAAAACCACATGCAGTTGAATTCACGATAAAAACTACAAACATATATACATCGCTTATATGAACTCAAATCAACAACCAAAACCGTTTCGAGTGTTGCATTTATTAATTTGATGTTTTTAACTGTGACGAAAATAGGGAATTTTACTTAAAGTTGGCTTTTTTCTGCAGGAAAAAATAGAACTGCGAAGAACACTTTACACGGAGATAAATTTTAGAAAAGAGCTTGAAGATTTTAAATATTTTCCCCACTTGGTTACAAAAAGGGAAGCAGGGTTCGAATCAAGCTGTCGTCACTCACATTTTGCAACTAAAAGTTTTAGTTTGAAGACCACAATTTCATATCCAATCGCCATTTTTGGCACCTAACTTAAAAAAAAAAAATAATTTGACAATCGTAATTTTTTGGCCCATAGCAATCTGTTACTAATCTTATGTATCATACAAACTATTATTTTATTGGTACGCGTCAAACTTTTTTCTTTTTTTTTTCTTTTTTTTTCTTAAATGCATTTTCTGTTTTTTTTCAATGAAACTAATGCCATTCACGGAATGCTCTTCTCTGACATTTCATCAGCCCGAAGCTTTTCCAAACGGGATATATTTTAACATAATTATTTTCAACTGGAAGCAATCACGAAATCGCAGCGAAAAGCTTAATTATGCCTAAACAGAACTTTTTGGCAAATGGGGGTGGGGTCCCAATAACGTTCAACTTTTGTACCCCAATTTCGAACAATGAAAATAAATCCGAGATAGAGAATGAACTTTAAAAACTGTCAAATCAGAAATGTCAGATTTACAAACTATATTAGTTATTAGAATTATAGAGATTAGAATTATATTATGTTGGGAGCAACTCGATGCTATCCCTTTTTTTTTTAATTCAATAGCATAGATTTCAGCACTTTAATTAAATTGGAAAGGAGCACCTGCATCACGCATAACAGTGGACAAGTATAAACAAGACTAACTTGCGTAATTTTTATTCCTATACGACAAGCAATAACACTCGTCCTTGAACAAGTTTTAATCTAATATCTTCTTAGATACTGAAAAGAAGTAATGAAAAGTAAAGAAAATGAAAAGACCGGGAAAATCTGTGGAATGGTGTAAAAAAATACATTACAAGAGAAGTATTTGGGAAATCAGGAAAGTGCTGCTTTGCATGACCCGAATGGTGTAGGTGTAAAACAGTTACATGGTTAAAGGTGGACATTTTATTTAAAAAAAAAAAAAAAAAAAAAAACCCACTTGAGTGCGATTTTTTTTTCCAGAATTGAAATTTCAAAGTAAAAAAAAAAGAAGAAAAAAAAACCTGCTCCAATGTGCACATTTCCGGGATTCGAACTAATTTTGCGTCAAATTTCAAGGTTGTAGTGTAGAGCTACGGAGTCTCCAGATATCGCGGAACCACGCACACATACAAACACTTTGGCCGGAACTTTTTTAATCTATAGAGGTATTTGGTTTTTTAAAGGCCCGTACATGCTTGCGCGTTTGTAGTAAACGAATCTGTAATTCCAATTGAAGGAGTAAGTGGATAAAGGTGATATGTGACATTTTTTTTAACTTATTTTTTACCATGGATGAAGGTGAAAAGTCCATCAGTATAATGTCCCCTTTGTCACACAGGTGGTTGGTAACTAATAAGAATATGACTCCGTTTTAATCGTTGAGAAAAAAATCCATTGAAAAAAAAAATACTCAACATTTTTTTTGAAAGCTTTTCTAGAAATTAAAAAAATTGTCAGATATCACCTTCATCCACTTCAAATATCCACCGGTCAGGTAAAAAAGGAACAAATACCATACATATTTTCTCAAAAGCAAACTACTCAATTTTAGCATATGCACGCCATCAGCATACTTCCGCACAATTAATCTACTCCGAAAAACACGATGGGTGTTCAAAAATGCCCGCTGCAAAAATCTCTCAAGAAAACTCGATCCGCCTCGTTCAGTTTCTCAGCCATTCGTTTTCTGCAAACATCCTGGACCACGGAAACGACGGACACGCCTGCCGAAAGGAAACCTACGCATTAAATCTACAAATCTCCCCCCAGCGCGGCTCCTGTAATTATCATTAGGCTGTCATCACTACAAGTAATTGGTTTTCGCAAGGGCAAACAGAGGGAAAAGAAAAGAATGAGCATGTCTGGCAAAAACAAAACTGTAGAATGAATACTTAGAAGAGAAGGGAAGGATTCAAAACAATCCTTATCTTCAATTGTATTGTCTGGTAACTTGAGAACAATCAAAAAGCAAATCGATTTCGGTTTCTATCGCGGATGGATTACTTACACGAATAATCAATGGAAGTGATTCATTGAAATAAGCACTTGTGGAATACTGAAAATATTCGGCCGTCCAGTAGCATGAGCGGCAGAGCACATGATGCACGTGACATGGACAGATGGACCCATGTTGAAAAATATCAGCCAGGGCATAGCTGGTTTGTACTTAATCGGAAAAGACAAGATTCACGTGCTATGGACCCATGTTTAAAAATATTAGGCAGGGCATGGCTGGTTTAATACTTTATCGGAATCGACAAGATTCACGTGTCATGGACCAATGTTCAGCCAGGACATGGCTGGTTTATACTTAATTGGAATAACACTTCTTTCGATCAGTGACGGATCAGGCGATGGAGGCCGTTGCAATGCATTTTTTGAGGTCCTTTTGAGATGTATATACTGTAGTCCCCGCTTAATCGGGTAACGGTTAAACGAATACCCCGCTTATACGAATAAAAGATTCCGGAACCCATGCCGAAGACGCAATGTTAAAGATCCCCGCTCAATCGAATAATATTTCTTGGAACCGACAGTATTCGTTTAAGCGGGGCCGACAGTATTTCTGTAAAATGTTTTTGGCGTGTCTTTTTGTACCCCATTTGAGACAGTATGTTATGGGGGCCCCTGGCAATTGCGGTGTGGTAAATTTGGCACTACTTCCGAACTTCCGATCATGTCCAAGTGATTCATCTAGTTAAAGTGAAGTTCTTCAGCGGAAAAGCCATTTCGTACCTGGCTTGTTTACCCAAGAAAAACAGTCGGTTGTTAAGTTAAAACCGAAGTACCGTAAAATGGGGTGAATCGGAACACTTTTCAGCTTTGATTGTAAAAAATGTAGTTAAAAGATTTTTTATAAATTTGGTCTTTTGGGTAAAAACTTCGGTCTTGCTTTACTTTTGATATTCCAAGCAAAGACAAAACATTTTGAACAATTATTATCAAAATATATAGGAAATAATGGGTGTTCCGAATCACCTCGCTGATAGGGGTCAATCGGAACACATGTTAAAATTTTTATTTTTTTCCATGAAACCTGTAATAGGTCTCACAAACATGAGTAATATTGAGGGGGGAGAACAAGAACAGATAATTACTGTCAAATAAAAGTATAATTTCAGTACCAGTAAAAGTTTATAATTTGTCAAAATTCAAAATAATTTTGAACTCATGAAAAATGAAAAGTAATTTTAAGAAATGCTTTTGAATTGAAATACAAAGATTTAACATGAATGGAAGTCACTCATGTCGTCCACAAATATGTACTTGTCCTTAAAACTAGCAATTGTGACTTGGCTTAAGTTTTTTCATAACATTTCCTGGGATAAACTCTGCCTTTTCTTTAGTTTCTTAAAATCTCTGGGTTTCGGAGATTGTCCTGAAAGATTTTTCCGCTTATTCATCACTGTCTGTGTGCTGGACTTATACTACATAAAGTCTATGTGATTTTCCCCCTCGTATTTTAAGTAAAAAAATGTCTCCTGGAGAAATTTTTTTTTTTTTTTGAAATCTGCAACTTTTTGCCATTCTAAGATTTAGTTGCTCACGAGAAGGGAAAAACAGTAATAAATTCTTATGCTTGTCTTGATTAGAATAATTGGGGTTAGAATCTTGATTTTTCAAAGAATTTCCTTCAAATAAATTTGAATTGGAACAACAGAACTAAGTGTTCCGATTCACCCCGCAATTTTTTTTCCTATGGCATTTTTCAGAATTCTTCATTTTTATGACACAATTTATAAAAAATGTAAATTCTAATGTGGTATTCTGTTGTTCAGATACATGTATAATTGAAACATACCATTCTTAGTTTTTAAGTATAAGAAGGTTTGTTCATGGATATGAAGTTTTGCAGTCTATGAAAATGTGATGTTTTCTAGCATTCCACGTGCAGCCCTCCTTATAAGCCAGTAACGTTGCCATATTGACAAAAGTAATTTTTCCCTACTTCCTATGGTCTTACCTTTATTAAAAAAAAATTCATGGCGAAAAATACCCAATAGTTTATTTATGAAGAATTTCTTTTTACGGTCGGGAAGTTTTGTTCCGATTGACCCCGCTGTTCCTATACACCCCATTTTACGGTACTAAAATATTCATAACTTATACTACAATTTCATAACTTAAATATTATCTTCTTAACTCCTAAGTGAATCAGACACGACTGGATAACCATATAGCCCAACAATTTCCGCAACGTGTATAATAATGCGATTCTCTACCTTTCTCTCTGTAGATGATTTATCCACAGACATATTTTCATCGGGGTTGGGGTTTTGGACGTCCAAAACTGGTTTTGGACAGGACAGGTGGGTTTTACTGTCCAAAACTGTCCAAAAGTGTCTTAAACTGTCTAAAGCATGGCAAAAGGGTTTTAAGCTGACTAATTTCTATTAGCTGTAATATTGATAATACATACATCTTAGTTTCTTAGTGTTAATTAGTTGTAATTAATTAAAATTTGATAATATTTAATTATATTAGTAATTTTAATATACGTTAAAAAATGAACAATTTACTCATAACTCCACTGCATAAAAATTTCATAAAATAGGAATTGGTAGTACTGTAAAAAAAAGTCTTGAAGCAGATAATTTCAGCTCCATTTGTAACTCAAAACGTGTAAAACTGAAGTCTTTTGTGGTTTCTTTACAAAAATGTTTTCAGTGATGTTCAAATAATTTTTTTAACCTTAGATTGAAGAAAAATAAACTGATGATAAATGTTTTTCGCTACTGAAGAAAATTTTTCTATTTTTGATTTTTGTTTTTAATACTGTGTATTTTGTTTCTAACAATATATATATATATATATGAAGGGCTCGGGCGTAAATAGTGGTATCTGACAAACTCGAAAAGACGTATTGTTTCAAATTAAAGAAACAAAAGTCACTTGTAAAAATGTAATTAAATATACCTGAGACACACAGCACTTAATCAATGTACCGATTTAATTTTTTTAATAGAAAAAGCAATAAATCCATATTTAAAAGAAAAAATTTTGATTTTTGAAATGCTAGTTACCATTTTTTACACCCGAGCCATATGTGTATATACTTCCTCAAGAAAAAAAAAACATCCTAGCTTGCAAATATTTTGAAAAACTTATCAACATTTTCCAAGGATCAGTAATGATTTAGTGTCTGATTATGAAATGTCACTTTTGTCATTTAATCGTTTACGGGTAAATACGGCAGCTAAACTGGTCATATGCTATCGGATGTTAAGAGGACCAATTGAACCAGATTACTAATGTGTACATATGTAAAAACATATTTTTTTTGAATTGTACTACTTTTAAATTTATTCCTAATATCTTGTGAAATAATTAAATTCAGTAAATGTCGCTGTAGCATTCTCAAATGTTGTGTATCTTTTTAATTAGTTGCAAAACTGATTTTTTGCATTTAAGTCGATTATTGTACCTTTTGAACACCCTCATTTGCATCTATATTTAAAAGAAGTTTAGCTAGTATTAAAAATAAAATAATATAAACTTATAAGAACTAATTCATTTTTTAATGAAGAATAGTAACTTCTAAGTAGCTAGATTAGTACCAGCTGAAAATCTTATATATGTTTTTATGTACATATTTAAATGTTTACATTAAATAAATTAAGTCTTAACTTCAAGTATAATTTTGTGCTTTTGATATTTGTTCAAAATATAAAATTGTACTAAAAATGTAGTTTTGGACAGTTTAGGACAGTTTTGGACACATAAGTTTTGGACAGGTCCTCAGATGTCTTAAACTGGAGAAAAGATGCCGCAAAACTGAAAAAATCCATCTTATCAGCCAAAAGAAATTGTTTTCATAATTTTATTTCCCAAATTAACTTCAAGAGAGACAGTCTTAAAACTTACAAATTCCTCTCTCGGCTAAAAAACCAAGCACCACAAGCTGCCAAGCGACCCTTCCGCATAAACCAAAGGGTCATTTCATCAGATGCCAAGGTCGCTGGTTGCTTTTTGTCGCATTTTACCAAAGCGAATCGAAAATGTGCCTTCGCCAGAAAGATGTCCAGGGTGCTTAAGCGTCAACTCAGACAATGTCAGTCCAGCCCCAAAGCTAACCCAGAATTTAATAATGATATTTTCTATTCCCATTTTTCAATGCATGAATTAAATATGGCCTTAAATGGTCTGAAAAATGGTAAATCTCCTGGGGTAGACAACATTCACTCAGAATTTCTAAAGCATTTAGGACAAAACGCTAAAACCAGTCTCCTTGTACTTTTCAATAAAATCTGGAGTTCTGGCACAGAATCAGCAGTATGGCGCAAGGCAACACTCATTCCCATCCACAAGAAAGGCAAAAACCCTGAAGAGATTGACAGTTACAGACCCATATCCTTAACTAGCCTTATGAGTAAAACCATGGAGAGGATGATTTACAACAGACTAAACTGGTACCTAGAAGCTAACTCGCTGATTTCGGAAGAATAGGCAGGCTTCCGTAAGTTCAGGTCCTCCTCCCATCATGTTGCTTTGTTCAGTCAAGCGATAAAAGACGCATTGGACTCTAGACAAGTACTTACTGCCATTGCCGTCGACCTGAAATCAGCATACGACACAGTCTGGAAGGAAAATCTCCTACTTAAACTTTACAACATTGGCATACATGGCTATATGCTAAACTGGATCAAGAGTTTCTTAAATCAACGTCTCTGCAGAGTCAGATACGGAGAAGGCCTATCAAAATATGGTGTCCTCCAGACTGGTCTTCCCCAGGGAGCAGTTCTAAGCTGCATTCTTTTTAATGTATACATCAACGACATTGTCTGGAAGCTGAAATCAATCCCTGGTGTTGAATGCCTACTCTATGCCGATGATCTTCTTTTATGGACAGTGGCACCTAAAAAGAGGCTTATCCCACAAACAGAAAAAACACTCAACCAAGCCCTCTCCTCGCTGTGGTAATGGTGTTTGGAGAATAACATGAAAGTTAATGTCACCAAAACATGTTACCAAAGTTTTTCTCTGGCCCACCAGAAATTAGACTTATCCCTACTATACGGTGTTGAAAAAGTTCAAACAACAGATGATTTCACCTACTTAGGCGTAATCTTTGACCGCAAACTCACATGGAAATTGCACTCGGAATCTATAATTGATAGGGCCACCGATAGGCTTTCCATCTTAAAGCGACTAGCGGGAAGTAAATGGGGATGTTCTAGGTCAACTCTCAACACCACGTACAAAACGTTCATCCTACCATTAATTACTTATTGCTGTGAACCCCTGATATGTGCATCATATCAAGTCCAGAATTCTTTGGAGAAATTTCATAACCAAGCTTTTCGCCTAATCACCGGTGCTGTAAAAACCACCCCCATCGATGCTATGCTTCTTTGCACCGAAAACTGGCCACTGGTTAAAACAATTCAAGAAAAGGCTCTGGTGCTTTGGGAAAGGATTCTGAGAACTCCTGGATATCTCACTCTCTGGAACAGGGAAAGCCCCAGGCAACGCTGTCTAAAGACTCAGGCAGGTTACCTGCAGGAAGTACTTAACCTAAAGGACTACTATGATCTAAACTTTGGGTGCGAGGATTTGCCTACTCCTCGCTGTCCTTTAGATTGCCGTACTTTTGACATTACCACGGACCTTCTGTCTACTCTGCGGAAGTCTGATACCAGCTGCGATGTCCTTAGGAGCTTCTCCTACGCAACTATCAACGAGCGTTATCCTGAACCGGAATGGTTGAGAGTCTACACCGATGGTTCCCGTGTGGAACAACGAGTCAACGCTGGTGCAGGAGTCTACTGCGGTCTATTTTCTGCTTATGCTCCCGTAGGCAGCTATGCCTCTGCATACGATGGAGAGGTAGAGGCTCTACGTATCTCCCTATCCCAACTGCAATGCAGAACAGAACAATTCGCCAAGGCAGTAATCCTATCCGACTCCAGGGCAGCACTTTTATCTATTAATTTCCCTCTCGCACCACAATCTGCTTCCATCAATAAATGTATTTCCATCCTGGAGAACCTAGCCTCAAAAGGCAAAGTTATTGCTCTGCAGTGGATCCCTGGTCACTGCGGCATTTCGGGTAATGAGAAGGCGGATTTTCTCGCAAAAAAGGCACAACTATCATCCAGACATCCCCCAAAGATATGTCCTTCCATTCGGTAAAACTACTAATCAGAGACCTGTTCAAGAACAACCTATCTAAAAATTTCCATGAAAGCAACTCATCCAAAACCTGGTTCAAATCCATCACAGACATCCCGGACTTCCCCTAGATTCAAAGCAGTTGCCCTCTTCAGACTCCTGACGGGACACGATTGTCTCGCCAAACACCTTTACAGATTCAACTTTCGTGACAGTCCAACTTGCATGCTCTGCCGTACGGAGAGGGAGATGGACTCTGCTCATCTTCTAGACTGCCCTGCACTCAACTCCACAACCCTACACGGACGATACTGGGAGGCCAGGGCCCTGATGGGCTAAAGACAAGCATTTGTGTCTTTCTCTGTTTTTTCATTTTGCTATGTGTTTGTATTTCTATTTTGTGTTTCTCCTTTTGTAGCCTGCCATTGGAAATAAAAAAAAAAAAAAGTTTTGGACAGGACGGTTTAAACCGTGGTTTTTACCGTTCTGTCCAAAACCTTGCCAACCCTGATTTTCATCCATCCAGTAACATGAGTAAAATATTTTCAATTACACCCAACCAAAGTTGAATTTCTACCACAAACTTGCGGGAGCCCTATTATCTTCAAAACTTATTATCAAAGGTAACTTAAATTCCATCTCAAATGTAAGAGTTCACATGAAATTGAAAAGAAGTTATGTAAGTACCTCCTGTGAGCTCTCATACCAATTATGCTCTTTACCTAGCTGTAAAGCCAGAGTAAATATGAATTTTGAATATGATTAACATTTTTGCTGCTCATTTGGCAGCGTATCAGTGTTGGTAAAAGGTGTAATAGTCAACCTGCATTAAGTGAGCTGCATGCGATCAACCAAGTAAACTTTGTTCAGTAGCTTTTTAAAAAACTTGAAAAAAAAAAAACCGTCAAACACGATTTCAAAACATTTTTTTTTTTTTGCAAGCGAATGCAGTATATAAATTGCGCATCAACTGAAGAAAATAACTTTTTTTCCCCTATCAATCTCTCTACGGTGCAAACCGTGTATAATAGTTGGCACAGCAGAAAATGGGTGGGGCACGGCAGCAGACACATTTCCAGTTATTTATCACTTTTTAATTAATTAGTATAGTCAATAAATGGACATTCCTTTACGTTTATACATCACCGTGTGAATTCTAATTAAAACCAAAACTAACAAGTAATAAAAGCCATCGATTCAGACATTTAAAAACTAATTTCCTCTTAATCTGAAAACTGTATCGATCAAGTCAACGCGAAAATCGAATAAAGCGTTCAATTGCGTGCACCAGATCTACTACATTTGAAAAGGCACTTTATTTTCTCGGGCTATTGATTCGGCAGTATGCGTTTTAGGGCCATTAGCATCAGAAATGCAGGAACCACACCGACAATGAATCTTAGAGAGGAGTTACAAATGTACCGCGTTTTCCGCGTGCAATATGACTATTATGAAATGCTATTATGCAGGGGAAATTTATCACTATTAAAATACCGCATGGGGAATTCGGAGTATTCTAACTTTCTAGTCATTAAAAGCTGTTTGTGGTTTGAGGGGAGCAATGGCGTGTAAAAGAACATTCACAGCTAAAAAATTTAAATTCTGTTTTAAAGTTTAGGTAAATGACTCGTAGAAAGAGAAAATGCAGCTCGTCAAATGCATCAAACATTATTTCTTGGAGCCAAAGGGATACTGAAGGGATCAAAGCTCTCAATCTCTGCAGTATTTAAATAGATTCCCATTAAGAGCCATTATTTTGAAAATCGAACAAAAAAGGGAAATTTTGGCAGTGACCATTTTTGATTTTCCTCATTTTTTTATATGTCAAAGTAGGTCATGAGAAATGAACATTCTGAAGCTTGTAGCCCCCCAAAAAATTTTGTTCGCTCGGTAAAAATTCCCAAAGTTTGATGTTATGCAGCGCTTTTTTGGTAAAACGGCTGAAAGACGCATTTCAGTGCGCTGTAGTTTTTTTACAGAAACGCCACCCCATGGTTATGTTTACATTTATTGATTGTACAGTGTGTAGTTATGAGGACCCAATAGTTATTTGGGTTGGGGTGTGTTGCTTTCTTTAATTTAGGGACAGTAAAGTATGGCTTTTAGACCATTTTCGTTTGAGTTTCAACTGCGTCATTTCCCCCCTAACAGCAACCCCGCGAAAATTTTTTAACATATACTGAAAATTTATACTATGAAAAGAATGTGTGGTACGAAAATTGTTTAATATCTCATTGCTTTGAAGAGAAAAAGACTTAGACACTTTTCAAATTTTCAAAATTTGCGGTTTTCTAATCGTATTTAACTCAAAACAGCAACTCTAGAAAAAAAAAAGCTTTTATGGATTATGGAACCTACAGATGTGTAGAATAACGTAAAAAAGAAGGTTGCGCGGGGTCTCGTCTCGTTTTCAAGAAAATATATATATATATTTTTTTTTTTGTAGCTCATTTTAATGCTTTTTTCTCATAGTAAAATGTGTCCATCAAGTAGGTCAGATCTGCTGAAACTCTATATAGTAATGATATATTTAAATTTGTACAGGGAAAGAGAAAAAGACGAAAAACACTTAATTTTGTTTAAATTTTTTATAATCTTTAGTTTTTTAATTGCAATTAACTCAAAAAACGTGAAATCCTGAGACTATTACTGAATGCACATATTACTACAGTCGACGCTCGGTATAACGACCACACGTTATAAAGACCATGCTATTATAAAGACCAGTGGGAAAAGCTCCAACTTGATTCCCGAAACACAAAAATTCTACCTGTTATAGCGACCACCCGTTATAAAGACCTATTTCTTTGGAACGGAGATGGTCTTTATATCGAGCGTCGACTGTAGCTTTGAAATATTGGAAAAAGTAAATTCGGTGAGGCATCTTCAGATGTATTCTAGTGGGAGGTCACAGTGACCTCCCGAAAAATTTCATGATTGAAAAATTTTGCTGACGATTAGGCAAATTTGGAAACTATTGCAACATTGAGATTTTTTAATGATACATTTTTCGCACGAGTGCTTTTTGTAACGATCGTATTTTGTAAAAATTTATGTTCCAGTGCCCATGAGTATCTTATACTTCTCAAGAAGATGTTCTTAATTTGCCAAATTAATTTCCTAATTTTTCCGAATGATAAAATACGATCAAGCCCACATGTAAAAAATAAACAAATAGAAAATTTCTATGTTGCAGTATTGTTTCTAAAGTTGCTGAATCTTCAGAAAAATTGTGACCTCCTTTGACTTCCCATTGGGGAGCCTCTAAAAATAGCTCACAGTATTTACTTTTTCGAATATTTCCAGTTCCAGTCATTGCCAGCTAGTAATATGTAAATTCAATAATTCCCTCAGTAACGATTTATCGTTTTTTTGATATAATTGCAATAACAAACTAAGTTCTAAAAATTCAGACACAATTAAGTGCTGTGATTCTTTTTCACTATTACTATACACTCAAAAATTACTATACACACATACATAAATTATTATCATATATTTTAAGTTTTAGCAGATTTGACCTACATACTGGACACATTTTACAACGAGAGAACGTATTAAAATCTGCTACATTTTTTTTTCTGTAAAACTAAGAAGAGACCCCTGGCCGCTTTATTTTGTACGTCGTTTTACACATATGCAGGTATCATATAATATAAAAAAATAATCGAAACATGTAAAAAATAAATAAATAGAAAATTTCAATGTTGCAGTATTGTTTCCAACTTTACCGATTCATAAGCAAAATTTTTCGGGAGGTCACTGTGACCTCCCATTAGAATACATCTGAAGATACCTCACCGAATTTACTTTTTCCAATATTTCAAAGCTAGAAAAATGTGCATTCAATAATAGTCTCAGGATTTCACGTTTTTTGAGTTAATTGCAATTAAAAAACTAAAAATTATAAAAAATTTAAACAAAATTAAGTGTTTTTCGTCTTTTTCTCTTTCCCTATACAAATTTAAATATATCATTACTATATACTTAGAGTTTCAGCAGATCTGACCTACTTGATGGACACATTTTACTACGAGAAAAAAGCATTAAAATGAGCTACAAAAAAAATATTTTCTTAAAAACGAGACGAGACCCCACGCAACTTTCTTTTTTACGTTATTCTACATATCTGTAGATTCCATAATCCATAAAAGCTTTTTTTTTCTAGAGTTGCTGTTTTGAGTTAAATGCGATCAAAAAACCGCAAATTTTGAAAAATGTCTAAGTCTTTTTCTCTTCAAAGCAATGAGATATTAAACAATTTTCGTACCACATATTCTCTTCATAGTATAAATTTTCAGTATATGTTAAAAAAATTTGGAGGGTAGCTTTTAGTGGGGAAATAACGCAGTTCAAAGTTGAGCGAAAATGGTCACCTCCATAAAATTTCATCC
>JAXGGA010012686.1:0-37885 GCA_038373865.1 Uloborus plumipes | reverse complement strand
GTCGCCAACTTGGCCGCAAACACTTGGCGACCAAAAATTTGGCGATATATCGCCAAGCGGTTGCACCAAATCATATCACTCAATCTGCATTGAAATTAACATTGATTTATCCCACAAAGGGGTAAAAGACCCCCTTGGGAACATTCGAATGTAACCACAAGGAGAATGCACAACTAGACCACCCTCAGAGCCTACATACCAAACTAAAAGCTTCTACGGCATATAGTTTTTGAGTTATGCGACATACATACATAGACATACGCACATACATACAAACATACATACGCACATACATACAAGCATACATACAAGCATACATACATACGCACATACATATAAGCATACATACATACACACATACATACAGACGTGACGAGAAAACTCGTCGTAATTAACTGGTCATGGTCGAAAAGGGTATTTCGGCTATTTATATGCTAGTAGGTACATATGCACGTACTGATAGGTCAAAGAAACTGCTCAACATTCATTCAGGGGTGAGCAAAATCAAAATGTAGGCCGAATTTTGAGTGAAATTTTCTTTGTGATCACAATACTTCCTTTACTAAGTAAAAGGAAGTAAAAATGGCTGAAGAATCATCAAGTTTTGCTTCATATTTTGCATAATACAATAGTTTCATTATATTTTTAATTATATTTCGTGTTCGTTTATATTAAATCTATATCAAGTGGATACACAGTATTTATGTATATTTTTAAATAAAACTTATCATTCACAATGCAATAATATATTTCGTAATAACATATCTACTCCGAATGTTGCCGAATATGTAAATACTGGACATTTAGTAGCATATTGTGCAGTTACTGCCGACTGCCAGTCAATTCCGCATGACAATTAAAGTGAAAAGGACAGGTAAACGGCAGTATCTGCTTTACCTCTCTCTGCACTTGCAAAATCAAAATTCAATCGATTACCCAAAAAACATATCGGTATAAACCTATAGTATCGCCTATGTTCGAAGTTCTATGTCTTATTGATCTTTGTGGGAAATCAAAACCGCGTTTCTTCAAATATCTCGAAAACTCATTTTTGCAGATACTGCCGTTTACCTGCCCACGGCAGTGTATTTTTGCATGGTTTGATTGTTGAAATAAAGAATAAATAATTACAATCAGAGGCGGACTGGCCGTAGAGGCCACCTGCCCGCGGGCAGGTGCGCCCTTGCGCCCTCAAAACGTGTGCGCCTTCGGTTTTTTTTTTCTAATTTTAAAGGTTTGAAAGCAACCCCTAACAGTTTAAACAGTAACCCCCGCCCCCACACACACACTGCCAGTGCGCCTTCAACTTTATAGTAAATTACTCATTTTTTACTTTTTTCCCGTTTGGAACATGTAAAAAGTAGTCAATAAGCGTTATCAGAAGGCGGTTCTTATTGTACCCCAGAAGTGATAGGTGGTCTTTAAGGGGGATTGCATCCAAAGTTAGCGCCCTCCGGTCTGTGCGTCCTTGCGCCGTGAACAAAGCCCCCCCTCCCTTTTTTTAACCTTTACGTTCGAAGCACGGAAAGCAATCTATGAAAGATTGAAGAAAATGGTTATACTCAATAATGTACCTTAGGGTGGTTCACAAACCTATGGTAAAAAAAAAGTTTTGTCCTAGAGGTCACGGCGGTGGCTAATTTTTTTACCTTTATCCACCCTAATATACTGCCGAAATTTCAACCTCCTACTTAAATAAAAAGACGGTGCTCAAAGCTCACATAGTTCTCCAGTTTTTGTCAATTTCAAGCGTTTTTCGGTTGAGCGGCAAAAAAAAAAAAAAAGAAAAATCCGAGTGTTTTCCTATCATTCTTGCTGATTCTTATGTTCAATGATCCCCTGAATCCTTATATGGTCACCCTTTTCCCCCATTGCCTCCCACTTTTCGAAAATAGCGCCCCCCCCCACCCCTCCTATATTTATTAGATTTCGACAATTTCATAGATATTATTTGGAGCGGAAGGAAGCATTATATTTACCATTAACATTCTTCTATAGGGCTAGAGAGATGAGAAGTTCAAAATCACAAACACTTTTTGCAAGTAGAGAGACTCATGGGGGTATTTTCCCCTTCCCTCCGTAAAATCTTTAACATATCATCAACAACTCATTTTTTCCAGCTTCAAAATTTTGCTTATTTTTTTGTGCAACACAATAATATCGGACTGCCTTCTCCTTCTATGACTCCCATGTCCAAAACATTTTTCAAGCTGAATTTTTTTTAAACCTTCGAAAAATCGCATGTTACATATGAGTCACACCGCAGACTTCCTTCCATAAAGAACCTTTCAGTATTATTTATATTCATTCCAGTTGTGTTCGAGCGATTACCGTGTAGGGGAAAGCGGAGATCATATTTGAATTCAGTGGAGCATTTTACATGAGAAACAGCAAGAAAGGTGTCAGATACGTTTGAAGTTCATTTTGTGTCTAGCAGTGCTGTTATACTGAAATTTGCTAGAAGTTTTTAATTAAAGCCAAAATATTTAAACTTCTAGCTATGCAATTCAACTTTCTGTGTATATTTATATATAGATTTTTTTTTTTTTTTTGAGAGAGAGAGAGACTCTTAGTATTGAGTATTTTATTGTCTCAGCAAGGATAAGTACTCAATTTTCTTCAACAGCAGGTAAAAAAAACTGCTTATTGTCTTCATTATTGAAAAAAATTCTGTTAAATTCTTGAATTATTTGAAAATTTTTCTCAGCAACGTTATTCACCATTATTTATTTATTTTAATTTTTTTTTTAATTCTGTGATTGATAGTATATTTGCATTCATTGGGGCGTAGGACGAAGAATATTAGAAAATAATCCCTAATATTCATGTTTGAAAAAAAATCCAATTGTTCTGTACTACACTTGCTATCTTTCACATCTTTATTTTTATAATAACTTGCTTTTCTTTCAACTAGAATTTGATACAAAAAACTACGTCAAACTAATTAATTCACCAGAAAGGTGTCACAAGTACTTTAATAAAACTCCTAGTTATTATTTCAATTTCCAGGTCGTTCATATCTTATAAGGTTTTTTCCGAGTTTAGATATTCCCAGAAGTTTTAATAGCAAATGGAGCATCTATTAAAGTTCAATCTATTTGTTTTACTGTACAAAAAGGTGCTAAAACTGTGGGAAGTGTTTTTTCTAGGTTTTTTCTCTCATGATTAGATTACATGAAAAATCTCTTTCTTATATAGAAACATACATATTTTGAGGCACATAAGAGACTGGATTTTCTCTGATAGGCTCCCTAATTGACTAATAATAACTCAATTATCTCTTTGTAATCAGCCAGAGTGATCATAGATTTATCTATAAAGTTATAAAAAGCTTACAGTGTTGAAGTTTCAAACTTGTTAAAGCATTTTTTAAGTTCTATGTGCAACATTCTTTTTTTTCTTTTTTTCTTTTTCTTTTTTTTTTTTTTTTTGTTTGTTTGCTTAATTCTTTGCCAAACATTTTTTCGCTTTAAAGTTATTAAAAAGAATAGAACTTGTGAGGAATATGATGGCCAAAGTAAGCATGAAATAAATATCTTTGCCTAAATTTCAGATTAGTTCTATGCCAGACTAGCTACAATAGTTTATTTTGTGCAATTAGTTTTTATAATTTAATTCATTCTTCTTGTGATACTGTTAGCACTATTAGTTTAAAATTTTAAATATTAAGCAATTTGCTTCTCTACATCCCACTACTTCAAAAACATAATAATCATTTTGCTCAGCTCTTCCATAACTCTGTTTTGGCAAGCGTAAGTTTTGAAAATCATAGCACAACATGTAGACAAGTAGTACTGCATTCTACATTGTATGCTGCGATCTACTAAACAATCGATTGTATCAAAGGTGTTGTGTTGCTATATGTATTCAAACGATTAAGAAACTTTCCAATTGTTTGAACTAATATGTATGAGTTGGAAAATGAGAATAATTGAAAAAATAATCTCTTCCAAGAAAATGGTCTTTTTAGTTAAAAAAACTCAAAAATTGTGAAAATTACGAAAAAGCGTAAAAATGAAGGGTGTTTGAGCACCTTCTTCCATTAAGAGTAGGGAGCTGAAATTTTGGGGGAGTGATCTTATACATAAATGTAAAAAAAGTAGGGTGCGCCTTGGTTCGTAGCAAAAAAAATTTTTTTTTGAACCACCCTAATGTACCTGTTATAATTAACTTTTATTTATTGCATCACGGACGTGATAGGTTGTCGGAAAGGGGGATCTTTGCCGAAAAAAATACAGCGCCTTCCATGTTATACGCCTTTGCACCCTCGAACCTGTGCGCCTTCGTTTTTTTCCACCTTACTTTCGGAGGGTATGAAACAAGGTAGTCCAGTCGGAGGGGGGGGGGGGGTCTTAATCCAAAGTGAGCGCACTCCGGCCTATGTATCATTTCACCCTCGAATCTAGTTGACTTTGGTGCCCTCCCCCCCCCCCCTCCGCTCTTTTAATTCGAAGCGAATGAAACAGTCTATAAAAGTTTGCTGCAGGAGATTATAATTAATAATGTGCTATAATTCACTTTAATTCATTGCCCTCCTCCAGCCCCCAGAGATGATAGGAAGTCTGGAAGGAGGACCTTTAACCAAAAAAAAAAAAAACATCTTCCTCTGGGCTATGCGTCTTTGCGCCTTCGAACCTGTTCTCCTTTGGTGTTTTTTTTTTTAATTTATCGAAACGCGTGAAGAACTTAATAAAGTTTCAGAACAAGGTTCAAATGAATAGCGTAAAAAATAAACTTTGAATTCATAGCACCTCAAAGGGGATATGTAGTACGGTCTTAAACCTAAGTGAGCGCTCTTATTTTTGTGCGTTTTCGTCTCTCTTGTGTGTGTGTGTGTGTGTGTGTGTCAAGTCAAAGTGTCAATCTACCTTGACTGAGGTTACTAATTCATGTGTGGTGATGTTGGTTAGAGAAATCAGTTGTCAAAAGATTCTTCAGACAGGTATTTTTATGATGCAGAAAGCTGCATGAGTAAGCAATTGAATTGTATTGCACTGAAAAACGTGTACTACCGACAAAAATGTTTAGTTTTGCCTAAAATTAAACTAAATAATGATTTACTGAATATTGTGTTAGTTGATTGACTGGCTCCTTCCTATTTTCATGAGCATTTTAATAGTAAGCGGATCATCAAAACAGCAGTAAGTAAGTAAAAATACAGCAGCCCTTAAACCGCTGAATCTATATATACGCACACTATAATTCTTTATAACTCGCACAACTTTTCGAAGTCAAACAATAAATTGAAAAAAAAAAAAAAATTCTGTATTTTAAGCACAACAGCTAATATGTAACCATTTAGTTCAGGATGAAGCTCTGTTATGAAGCCTATTTATTTGTGAATTATGGTTAAAATTGTATTTTATTTAAATCTATATACGTGTTTCATGGTGTGCATTTTAACGATCTTTTATTGTTTTACAAGATCAGTTTTAACGCAATAAGGAGGGCTCGCAAATTATGAAAATTATTATTATTTTTTTTTAACTTCCAAATTTACATGACTTATCTGACTAATGAGAGACAAGTTTGGAAAGTACTAGCAATGGTTTTGGAGGGTTTAACTCATAACAGTTAGGTCAGATTCTTGATTTGTTTAAGAATACAGAATCTAGAATTTTTAAAAGCGTTTGAGACAGAAATCACAAATCAGTAATGAAATTTTTGTTAAGCACCAGAGGGCAAAGAAAGTGTAGCTAAAGAAGTAACTTTAATTTTTTAATGAAAATAAACGCGTTTAAAATAGAGCGAGATGTATTACTGTGAACAGAAAGTTTTATTTATTGGTGTATTATTTTAAAGGATTTCATCTTTTTAGCCTTAAATTAATTTAATAAAGATGATTTTATCTAGATTTTGCTTTTATTATTATTTACGCTTTATTGGAGACCCTGCATGAGAGTAAGTAAAAAATTTCCATAAAACATTTCAGAATGTAACACGCTCGTAAAAAATATAACTTTCATTGAGAAATGAGAGGAATAAACATCGTCATTGTATATTACTATCTGTTTTCTCAGGCATTGCACGGTCTACCGTGAAAATAAAAGTTTTGCCAAAAGACGCATGTTCACCAATCAGGCTCAAATAAAAAAAAATGTGTACAATTTCACGCCAAAGTGAAGGAATAGCTATTTCAAAATTTAAATTGAGACCTTATCGGATTTTTTTAAACACACCTATCTCCCCCTCCATATGAAATTTCTGAGTATTGTAAAACCTTTGGGACAAATTTGGCAAAGATCCGACGGAAACTTATTGTTGTTATTTCCTCAATATAATTCTACGAAACTGGCTAACCAGGCAGTATGACTCAAAATTTAAATTAGACCTCTTTGGATTTTTTTTTGAGTTTCGATGTTCCGAAAATCTTCAATGTGAATTTCTGAGCAGCTAAGGACTTCAGTACGAAATTTGGTAAAGATCCGGCGCAAACTGTGGATTTGTATAAGAAGCATACTCACCCACACCCAAATATTCACATCCATTTATTATGCAGGTTTAACTTATAATTTAACTACGATCGGTTTACTCCCAATTATCCGCGCAATTGGGTGGCACGGGTATCGCGGATAACGAAAAAAGGCTTAAAATAAGTGATAAAAAGAAGATAAAAATTGTGTTTTGCTTAAAATTAATCGTATTGTGTATAAAAAGTGTTACAAACAATGAAGATAGGAACAGGATTACATATTTGTGTTGTAATTTCTGAAGCAGACACAATCTATAAAGAATAGTTGTGCGACAAAGCACTCTTCTGTAACATTTTTTATACCAAACTTAATTTTGCTGTAAAAAAAAAAAAAAAAAAAAGAGACCCTTGCGGAAAATTACCGCTGAAAGTGTGTGTGTGTGTGTGGGGGGGGGGGGGGGGCTATTTTGAAGTGCGCCCTTTGGAGGTTTGGGTTAGCGCCCTCATGGGGGAGCCAGTCCGCCCCTGATTACAATAAAGGACCGAAAGTGCGAAAAGTGTGGGAAGTACTACACTCGAGAATTTTCCGATTGATGGTGTTATCTTTTCGAAGCAGAATGAAATACGGCTACATTGCAAACTTTTATTGACAATAATGCAAAATAAAAACAACAGATAGCAAAAATTGTAACTGCGAAATCGAACCCTTACAGAAACCGCTATCGTAAAATTGAACCCTTTACAAAAATTGCGATTGCAAAAATGAACCCTTTTTGTAAAAAAGAATAACAGTCGTGCTATTTTCAACACAAGAATGCTCACTGTATTTCGTTTTCCTTCTTTTTAAAACGTTTATGCTCAAAAATCGCAGTGAAACGTTCTGGAATCGGTCCCGATTTATTAAAATCGCGATCCCAAAAATGAACCCTTTTTGTGAAAAAGAATAACAATCGTGCTGTTTTTAACGCAAGAATGTTCTGTACATTTCATTTTCCTTGTTTTCAAAAAGATTTATGTTCAAAAACCGCGGCAAAACTTTCCCAATCGTGTCAGAAAGTATGGTCTTGACTTATACGTGGGTATTCAGTTTTTCCAGATTTTCCTTCAAAAAAATAGGGGGTTGACTAAAATGCAAAATTGACCTATACACCAGTATGTACGATATTTTATATTTTTTGAGACTACTTCTTATTGTACATCAGTGCCGAAAGTGAATTGTGAAAAATGACATTAAAAAAGTCTTCCATCTGCTATCCTCAAAGTTAACTTGTTCAACAATTCAAAATACGCTTATATGCCGCAATCGGCTGTCTCGTTTGGCTGTAACTGAAAGGTTGGTAAATCAAACCCATTTGAAACAGTGATATGTTTTTTTTTTATAAAAAAAGGAAGGAAAGAAAAATGGCAGTTGCTTAACTGGCGGATTGAAACTATGGTTGTTTTGAATAACATAAGCTTATAATGTTGAAGTTATATTGAAACAGCAAAATAGAATTTTAAGTTCCTGTCAATATAGTTAAATTTGTCAGTTTAACATTTTATAAGCTTATGTTATTGAATAAAATCTTTTTTTTTTTACTTTCTATATTTCTTGAATTTTCAAATATTTCTGGGTATTCTATTTACTTGAAAAATTGTATATGTTATATGCTGTATAACCTACATATACTTTAAACCTGTGCAAAAATATTCACAAGTGCCCTTTTAACTAAAATTTTCCAATTTTGTAGTTTGCCTTTTTTTATATGAATGAAAAAGTTTTCCAGGTAGTTAATTTACATAATCATCTCCTTGATGCCTGCTGGTGCTTTGTTATTACATATATTTATTTGGACACAGGATATTTAAAATCCTTTTACTGGGCTGTTATTGGAGACTAAAACTACTATTCGCAAGCAATGGCAACTATTTTAGATAAAATTTAGCCAAAAACTACTATTTTGCTATCAATTGTAAAAAAGGAGACTATTTTAGTAAAAAAGGGATTAAATTATATAAAATTCATTTCTTCTTCTGTGTTCTCTTGTCCTGCTTCCATGTAAAACTTTAACCCAGTAACATTTCTCATTTTAATAAATTTAAATAAGTAAATCACGTCCCCTCTGACTCTCCTTTGCTTAAGAATATACATATTAAGCACACTAAGCCTGGAATCATGTTCTAAATTAGAAAGCCTATTAACTTTGTAGCCCTCCTTTCAACCCTTTTGTCACAGCCAGCAACGCGCCTCTCCAAAAGTGAGGAAGAGGGGGTGAGGGAGAGGAGCGAACGGCGCGCAAGGGAGGGGGCAGTGGATCCCTGGTAGTGGTGGAGAGAGGTTGGTCTCTCGGTCCCGTTGATACGGGAGTGGTTATTGTTCTTCTCGCGGAGTGCGAGACGGGTCATGCTGGCTCTTGCCAGGCTTAAGCTTTGTTCATGGATTCATGTATATAATTCATCATTTCATCGTCATACCTGTACATATCTGTAAATAAAAACTTTGTTGACTGCAATCAGCCCAATTGTGCCTCAGTATCACAACATTTCTGATGTATAACGGTCCCCAATCGGCCAGCTCTGACACCTTTCAAATAAATTAATATCTTTACCTTTGTTTTGAGAGATGAGGGTTTAGTGGAGAAAAATGTGATTTAGTAAAAACTACTTCAAAATCATTTGAGGTAAAGAACTCTCAATATAGAGAACTTTAAATTCATTAGAGAACTGTTGGAGAGGAACACAAAATTCTTTAGATTATGTTAAATTTAAAAGAAAAATGATTTTCACCTACTAGTAATCATAGATTCAATCAAGTGATACTGCTTCAAATAAAGTAATACAAAAAGATTATGAAATAATAAAATGATGTATTTTTTTCAGATTTCAGGAGAAAATACAATTAGTATAGCTTTCAAAAATGAAGTTTTGGACTATCAGATACAATCTTCAATGTTTGATGTTGTTGTAAGTATTATAACAAAGTTTAACCCTTTGTTCATATAAGTGCTTTTCAGTGTTTGTTATGTTAAAACTAATTATGTTTTTCTTTTTGATAGGTTTTAGCTATAGCAAGACTTTTCTTGATATTACTTTTTTATGTGTTTATTAGACTATCTCATTGGTGGGTTGTTGCAGTAAGTAATTTTTCAATGCATGAGTATTTTAACTATTTAGTTTTATATTTATATGAATGGTATTCAGAAGAACTTTTACTTAATTTGCTTTTAGTCTTCTAAAGGAAATGTCCAAAAGTTTAATCCATAATCTAGATTATAGATATGTACGGTTATTCACCTTTTCCATACTAATTGTATTTTTAAATTGAGTCTACAAGTTATAATTATGCTTAATAAAAAAATTGACATAATGCAAATGTAATGATCAACAACTTACTTTGGGCCCAGCTTGGCTGGTAGTAGTTAATTTATTATTCCCTAATGAAGATCAATGGCCTTCTCTCTTAAATCTATCTACTTTCTTGCTCATTCCATTTTGTTGTCTTAGATTAACTTATTTCATTTTTTATTTGTATTATTATTAAATTTTGTTTTTTAAAATGTGACCAATAGTCCATGAAATATTGCTTCCTGTGTTAAGATTTCAATCCTTTTGCATCTTGAAAATTTTTTAATATTTTTGACAATTGGAAGTTATTTTCTTGGCTACCTTGTTTCTTTTTTTTTTCATTGATTTTTATACTCGGTTTTTTTTTTAACCAGCATTCTTATATTTAACACATACTCCACAGAAAATTTCATTACTGAAATGAATATACTCAATTTAAAATGTAAAGAAAAGTTGAAATGTTAATTAAAATTAAAGAAAGTGCTGAAAGTGATCATGGCATAACTACTATAACTCATTTAATGTCTGATTTTGATTAAAAATGTTATTGGCTTAGTACGGTTTCATAGGGAAAATTGTAAGATTTTCTAAGTTGATATGTTGGTTGCCTATTGTTGTTGGTTGCCCTAAGTTGATATGCCTATCACCTCAAGACAGACCTCCATCCTGACGAAATCATAGAGAAAAATTACAGAGGGGGGGGGGGGATCAATCTTGTTCCTTCATTTTTACTTCCAAAGAAGAAAAAAAGAAGCATTGTATAAAATCCTGTTCCTGAAAGTACATTTTAATCATTATTCTGTTCCAAAATTATATCCTCTTCTTCTAAATTACCGAATGGCAAGTTTGCAATTTGTTTGTCACTGTGAGCTCTTAGACCTACAATTTAGTTTTTAGGATTTCATTTTCAAGAGTCTGAGGACCCCCCCCCCCTGCTCTTTCTAACATTATCGAAGAACTAAACTTTCAATTTTGGAATTTCAATCCGAGAAATATCACTGAGAAAGTTCCTGAATCTCATCCCTTTCCTTAACATTACCATATATCGCCTACAATCGGTTTTTTAAGACCTCATTATCAAAGAAGTTCTGTGGAGGTGTCCCCAAACCTCCCCACTCATAACATCACCAAAATTAGTTGAAAACTTTTTGGAACTTCAGTTTAAAAAAATAGTGTGGATAAAGCTTCTGAACACCATCCTTACTGCTGACATTATATAAACATGGTCTACAATTTCTTTTACAGTACTTTGAAAAACTTCTGTTTGGACAACTCTTGAACCCCCTTTCCTAACATAATTGGGGGTCAACTAAAAGTCCGATTCTGAAACTTAAATTCCCAAAAATATTTTTGTAAGAGTACCTGTGTCCCTTCTCTTAACATCATCAAAGATGGCCACACCTCATCCTAATGTAAGAAAATTTAGCTAAGCACAAACCACCAGTTTTTACACAATTAAATCAACAATGTATTTATATATATATATATATATATATATATATATATATATATATATATATATATATATATATATATATATATATATATATATATGTGTGTCAGGTTTATTTTCTTTCTTTTGTCTACTGTGTGTGTGTGTGGGGAGGAATGGGGGGGGGGCTCAAAATTGTCTGTTAAGCATGATCTAATTTATGCCCATGGTCTGGTATAATAATCCTAACCTAAAAGCCCCCTCACTAATCTTGTAGCCCTTTTTTGAATCTTTCCTAACAAAGAAATGTCTTTCGTGAGAGAAGGAGATGTGAAAGCTGAACAGTAGGGTGGAGTGAAAAAAAAATGAATTTTTGATTTTTGCAAACAAGTACCTTTCATTTACTGTGAACAGGGTTGTTTGATTTCGTCCGGGGTGGAAAAAACCGCCGGAAAAAACCTGGAAAAAACCGCCCCGGACAAAATAGCATTTTGTCCATTTCGTCCATTTTGTCCACTTTAAAGAAAATGACAGTTCTTGATTAAAAAATCCAAAGTTTAAAAGTAATGTTTTAAAATATTGATTTTTTTTCAATGAGGTAATAGTTTTATTATCAAAATTAGCACACATAATTATGTGTACAAACAAATATTTAATAAACAACAAATACTATAAAAATATAGTATCTGTATAAAATAAATGAATGTTAACGATAAGATTTAATGCTTATGAAAGCACACATTAGCAGTAAATAATTTTAAGATGTTTATTTTTTGTGAAGGAGTTTCATTGCCAATAATAAAAGTGTATATAAAATATAAAAGAAGAAATAAAAATTTTAAAAGATTTGAGAAAGAAAATTTTCCCATGTAATGAAATATGTTCCTATAATAACATTAATGTATCCATAAAACAATGCTGTGTACATAAATATTTTACAATGGGGCAACATTCATTAAATCTTCAAAAAATCTAACGTAAAATGACCAAATGAATCAAAATTAAACCAATATTTCTTGTAGCATCTAATGTATTTTCAAATACAAATAATATACATTTATGCGTGTAAATAATATACATTTAATTCAAACAAAATTTAAATATAGAATTTATAAGAAAATATCATATAAAGTTTACTTTTTAAGGGATTGTATTGTGTTAATAAATATCTAAGGTAATAGAATACTCTTTAATTTCTTTTTAAAAATATGTATTAAAGAAAACCTTTTTTTTTTTCTATTTGTCTACTCCACAATAATGTAATTACACTCAACAGTTTTTTCACTATGTTAAATTTTAATTCCTTCAAATAAAATTAGTTAAAAATCAATGGGTTGATTGCCGTTCTTTTTTTTTTTGTATGATACCACCATTCTATTTTGAAAAATGGGTAATGCAAGAGAGATACTAATCGTATATCACAACATTTTATACATCAAAAGTATGAAAAAAATGTGTTTTTTCTTTCATTTCTTCCATTTTGTCCATTTCGTCCAATTTTGTCCGTTTCGTCCATTTCTTCCGGCGTCCCGGACTTTTTACAAAAAAGTGGACGAAATGACAACCCTGACTGTGAATGAGGCTAAGTATCAATTCTGTAACATATTATTTCATTTTTATGGTGTCAGTCTGCTCATTTGGCTCCCCTTTGCTTCGACTCCTTTCTATCGTAACCGGTTTCGCCGCAGCGCAACTCAAAGTGAACCCTGACGTCGAAGCAAGCTCCACCCCTTTTTGTGTCACATGAAGTTTGTTTCGTTTTACGCTGATTTTAAGTTGTAATTTTGCAAAATCCTGAACAGTTTTTCAAAAACTGAGTTGATATTTGGGGGTTTGAAGTAATGGACTATTGCAATCAACCAACAGTTTGCGATTACCCGACCCATGCAGATTCCTCATTGGTAACGTCTCCACTTCATCCTAAAAGAGCAAGGACACTTTTACCGCAAAAGTTACGAACTTATTTAAAAATTATACTTTAAAGAATATGTTTGCTGTAGTCAACCATCTGACTTGAGAAAGCTTTCTTAGACATCTTTTTCATAATTTGTTGAATATTTTCATAGTCAAAACAACCTTGCACGTTTTAAGAAGTTACTGTTGCTCAGTACTTAAATCATTTTTATTGTCACCTATTATGCATTCTTAGGTTTTGAATGTTCTATGCAATTTTTCAAGTGCATGTGGGGGAAAATGAAATAGTTCATTTTGTTTTCTAAATTCATTCATTTCTTAAACGCTTGAGTATTCCTTTATTTGTTGAATCATTTACATTTATTTACTTTTTAATTCACTTATTTATTTTCTTCATTCATTTTTTTTCTCATGCATTAATGAAGTATTTGTTCATTCATTGTTTCATTATTCATTCGTTTATTCGTTTGTTTACGTACTATTTATTTCAAGAAATTTTTTTTAATAATGTTGTAGAAAATAGTCCCTTATGGAAATGTTTTATTTTTAACTTTAGTACCTCATTGGTGTTTTATTTCAATAGATAATCTACTAGAGCTTTATCTGTAGGAAAAGATTTGTTTTTTTTGATCATCCTTTTTAAATGTTTGTGTGTGTCTTAGGAAAGTAATTTTTTGCAATTTCATATATATGGCTGAAAGTTAGGAATTAGTTTCTTTTGTGAAAAGTTTTACTACCTATTGTATTTCATAATATATAATACCTTTCTTTTGCATAAAAATTGAAATTGCATTTCACTGCATATTTTTACTTATTTAGGTCACTACTGCTGGAACTTCAGCATTCATAATTGCTAAGGTGTTTTTGTATTCAGTGAGTATAAAGTTCATTATTTTAACTTTGTTATTTTTCATATCTTTATAGCTGAAGTGCATTTAAAAATTATGTAGCTTCATATGTTTTATAAAAGTAGTTAATGTAGTCCTTTTTTCTTTGGGATGTTTCATTAAAAAATATTAACTGTTTTATTTTTCCTGAATTGTTGATGAATGCGTTTGATATATTGCATGACTTCAATTTGCACCCTCCCTTTATCTTTTCTTTCTAACCTATTATGTGTGACTTAAACTACACACATGGCCTGATTACTGAATAGGCCAACTATGGGCCCTCTCAATATCTTAATCATGCCTGGCTTAACAACTCTAAAAAGTCTGAAATTTCTGTCACTTTTCATGCACAATAAAAACAACAAAATTGCAGTAGAGTGCTTTACTTGACAAAAAGTACTTTAAACTGCCACACATTTGGGAACAAATCTTCCTTAAAGAAGTGCAATGTTAAAGCTATTTTGAAGTGGTAGATTTACATGAAGTACCTTTTTTCACTTCCCCCTTGAAATTGTGTAATCTAACTATACATGTATATCATTTTATGCTTCTATATCATTTTAATTTCACTCTCATCAATGTTTGTAACTAATTTTTTTATATACATTTTAAAAGGAGATGATCGGCAAGTATAATAATGAATAAGACTTTTGGACAGTGTTATGCAAACATGAGTTAACCAATAAAAATTAAAAACAAAGAGTATTCACATAAGTTGGTTGATAAACTGACATACTATTTTATGCAAAAATGATTTAAACCGAATTATGTTTTTCTGTGCCAGCTAGTGAGCAGAATGTCAACCACTTCCAAGAGGCAGCTTTAAACTCAATTTACTTGAAACTACTGCTTGGTGGAGTGACCTATTTTTGCATAACACTTCATTTAATCTTCTCTTAGTGGATTAATTAACTTGGCTGATTTTTACTGGAACCATTATATTTCTAATGAAATGTTCATTTATGACAACTATCTTACAACTTGATGCCATTGGAGTGCGCCTACCAACTGCCGTTGAATGGCTACCAGTGTCTTTTCGTAAGCTGGCATTCGGTTGGTGCCATTGGAAATAAAATAAAAAATAAAAAGGTAAAAATCTTATGACTTAAACATTAGAAATATAGAAACAAGAAGGAAACAAACAAAGGCTGAGCAAAATATCAGAAGAAATTCTCTTAAATAAAAATAAATGTAGTATATTGTTGTTCTTACATTAACTTGTATGATATCAATATTTTACTTTGTTACAGTTAATTCTGACTTTTCTAGAACTTGCTAAAAAGAAACTCCAAATTACTGCTGCTTCGTAAAATTTCTATGTATATTCTGAAACAGAGGCCTTGGTTACAAACAATTAGCTTAAACATAATTTTCACTAGTAACATGTAAGTTCTATATGTACACTGATTTTTCAATAGCTACAGAAAAGGGGGGGGGGAGGTCTCTTAGTTCTATTTAACGTACTTTTTACCTATATCAACGTAGTGTTTGTGAGATTTCAGTGTGCTGTGACTAAAATGCTGAAAATCAGATTATTGTAATTTTAGCATTGCAACAATTATCTTTTTTTGTGTGATGTGTATGAGACAATTTTCAACATACTCCATTTTCTCCATATTTAGTGGGCTAACTCAAACAAGACAGCAGCTGTTGTTTTATTATTATGTTCTTTTGTCTTGTCTTGGGGTGAAGCATGGTTTCTGGACTTCAGAGTTCTTCCTAGTGAATCTAAAGCCTTATCATTTTTAGGTATGATTTAAACAGATATGTATTTTTTGTGTCCCTATAAATTTTCTTTGATATTTATGATATTTTTAGTACCCAAGCTCATTTTTTTTTCTTTCTTTATAATGTATCAGGTTAAAATATATGTATAAACTACCAATAGTAGAAACGTTATATCATGCGGTTCCTCTTGTAACAGCAGGGGTCAATCTAGAGAGAAATTAGGTCCGTTAAAGCACCCTTCACAAAATTGAGTCACTCAAAAAAGGACCCTTAACAAAATTCAGTTACTCAAAAAGGGACCCTTCACAAAATTCATTTACTCAAAAATGGACCTTTCACAAAAATCCCACACTTGAAAACGGACTCTTCACAGAAATCAGAGTTTAAAGAACGATCCGGAATATTTCTTGCCGTAACTATTTTTCACAAAATTACAAATTAGTTTTCAAAAAATTCCAAACAATTTTTCACAAAATTCCAAAAACAGGACCTTGGCCAAATATCCTGGATTGACCCCTGAACAGCTGCAATTTTTTTCTAATAACTGCTTAACCTGGACTTTGTCCTGGCCTGTCATTTTGGGGGGTCGGCGTGGGGGGGGGGTCAATTGCCCTCCTGGCTTTGAAAATTCAATGTATTTACATATAAGTGGGCATGGTTTTTGTTTTTTTGATAGAATTGCATTGTGTTTGCACCTTTTGACCCCCTCCCCACCTGGAAAAACTTGAAATGACGAGCCTGACTTTGCCTTCAATGCCTTCTTATATAAACTTAACATTTAAAAATGATATTTTAATGATGAAACAGTATGAAATTCTAAAAATTAACAACATAAGTTTGATTTCTAGTTCATTTGTTTGCTTTTAAAAATACTTTTACCATCTTCACATTTTACTCTTCACTATGCAGAATGTCGGTTAACATTGCTGGTATCTCTTGTATTAATTATCTGTAAGGGAACAAATGAAAAAAGGTGAAATTGAAAAACAATGAAACAAGAGTTAGTCCTTTTCATTATTATTTCGCAAAAGATAAGAATAAGATCTCAAGGAAATATTTTCCTGGTAATTGTGTCAGGGAAATCCATTGCTCTAA
The DNA here is from genome assembly GCA_038373865.1 of Uloborus plumipes. Taxonomy (NCBI): domain Eukaryota; kingdom Metazoa; phylum Arthropoda; class Arachnida; order Araneae; family Uloboridae; genus Uloborus; species Uloborus plumipes. The sequence goes on along the minus strand of JAXGGA010012686.1, from coordinate 21,090 downwards.
ATTGAAAGGTCATTTGTATACAGTGTGTGAAAAATGATAGGTCGGCCAGTAAAAATGAAAGTTATGTTGGTGAAAAAGATTTTATTGTGTACAAAATATTATATACTTTGTACAATATACTCTTTTATAAAGTACATTATTTCATTCAATGGAACATACAAATACATGAATAGCATACAAATAATAGAAATAATAAGGAAAACAAAAATTACATGAAACAGCTGTTTCAAAAAGATAGGTCCACTGAATAAGCGTTCAATTAATGTTGAATTAATAAAAAAAATTTCTGCTTTTTTTCTGAAGCTGTTAAGGACTGAAAAAATGGGGGATGCTAATTCCAAAAACAGGATGAAAACAGGCGTCTTATTTGAATTCAGGGGGTCATTTTACGTAAGAATAAGCAAGAATGGTATTAGAAGTAGGGATGCACCGATTAATCGGCAGTACCGATTAATCGGCCATAATCGGCCACTTTGCCGATTACTAATAATCGGCAAAATTGCGCCGATTAATCGGCTGAAAAATATTTTTCAGATATTATTTTTCAAAGTATACTTTCACTAGGAAACTATGATGAATAATTTTATTAACAGTAATAATAATCCTCACAGTTGATGTAAAGTTTTTGTTTAATGAATTCTCCTACTTTGAATAAATATACATAAACAATGATGCAACATTTTTCATGTGGCGATAGTTTTCTCCTTAGCACAGTGCTTTCAGATAACCTCTAATTTTCAAAGAATAAAAGTATTGAATTAAATTGCTACTGATTACTAAAATATATGAGTTAAAAGTACTCCTAAATTGGAGCACTCCCCCACCCCTCCTTTTTTATGAACTTTTATTTCCAATTAACATAACTAACAATGTGTTAATAATATTATCGACACTAATTTGAAAATTGGTTCTAAGAAATTTGACAAAATACTGAAATTATTTTGTGAAAACTAGGAAAATGGAAACAAATCTTCTCCCTGAAATAAATTACTTACTATTTCTAAACTTGGAATTGTATAAGAGATAAAAAAAAAACAGTGATGGTAAAATTGGTAGTAGAAAAACAATTATCCTTATAATTAATCAGCCGATTATCAACTGCCGATTAATCGGTAATCGGCCAATTTGCTTATCGGTGCATCCCTAATTAGAAGCATTTTGAAGGAGGATTTTGCTGTAGCTTATCTAACTAGAAGCTACCGAAATGCATCATGAGTTAGGCCTAATATATAGATTAATAACACATGCCCTCAAACAGCTGCTAAAACCAAGGAGAGTATTCAAAAATTTTTTTGAGACTTTCTTGATCACCCCCTGTATAATCCCGACTTATTTTGAGCCAAGCAACTCTTGTATTTGAAGAAATGGCTAGGAAAACAAAAATTTTAAAGTAGCAATAAAATTGAGAATAAAATAAAGAAGCTGTAGCAGCACTTGCTGAAACTGCATATGTTTAAATGATGATCATTTGGAAAAGTAAATTAGATGAGTAAAAAAAATCTGCCAGTAAGAGCCTTTTCTCATAGAGCTTATTTTGTTTTATGATTTAACTGAACAATACTCAGTGGCTCAATAGTTCCTATGAGGCCAAGACTCAGTTTTCATGATGGAAGGCATTGTACAACTAAACGCACCTTTTTTGGAATATGCCCTCCATATTAGGAGAAAAATATTTGTGTCTGATAGTACTTATGTTTATGTATAGGGGGAGGGGGAGGTGAAATCTAGAACTACATCTCTCATGTATCATGCCGGGCACCTCTAAAAACCAAACATTATCTGTTTAGTTGCAGGGTATTTGAATGGTTAGTAGGAAGTATATATTAATTAATGTAGTCCCTCATAGTGCTTGAGAAGCCAGTCTGTGAGCAAAAAAGGTCATAACACCTCTTTCTTCAGATGTGGGTTTAAAAAGTGACTTTTGATAAAACTCTTAAGTGTATTGTGAGCAGTCATGAGTATAAACCAAGTTCAGAAAAAATTAACTATAAAAAGTTAGGATTGAATTCATTTGGATGCAATTTTCAGCCTTTTTTATTCTAATGCTTTTTTTTTTTTTTTTTGCTATCCTGGATTCATTTTTAGTTCTCCCCAAACAGGAAAATCATTTTACTAAGTTTTGTTCTTGCTTCCCAGCATAAATGAAAATATGGATATGCTTAACAAAATAAATTCTGGTAAATACAATTGAATAAATAATGATGTTTGAAATTTTTAAATGTGAAAGCACAATATTTTGATTCAAACCAAATACTAATGTATGTTCAGTACAACTTCTCCAAGCAAAATATAAAAGCTCATTCAGATCAACTAGACTTTCTTAGTATGCCATAAGTTGTGCCAGCTCATGTTCTGCTGAACCTAACCTCTTCCTCTTCTCTCTGAACATCTCAGTGAAATAAAGTATTTCCTATTCTTTTATATTATTAAAGTACATAAAACTTAAAACATGAAAAAAAGAAATCTCTTAAAATTTAATGTTAATAATCTTTCTTTTTTATTCTTTCTTTATATAATAAAGTTATTTTTATATATATATTTATTTGTTAAAAAATATCAAACTATATTAGTGTATTTGCTTCATTTGAAAAATTTAAAAGAATAATAATAGAAATAAATAAGCACCATTTATTTATACTTATTAAAAATTAAGCTACCATAAATCACGCAGTACAAAGTCTGAAATGGGGCATGTTGAAAAGTTTTTAACAAATTATTCTTCATTATTACGGCCGAGTAATATTTAGATGTTATGAATTTTGTGCCCCTTCTTTTAAAATTTAGTACAAAAAAAAAAAAATAATAATAAATTAATAAAAAACAAGGGAAAGAGTTTTTGATTTTGGCACATTAATATAAGAATTCTGTACATACTGTATCTTTAAAACAAAGGGTCATCATGCAAGTGTAGAAGTGTCACACCAGCTTAAAATCTAGTTTAACTTCCTGAATAAGAAAGTTTTTACAAAAGTTTCCACTGTAATTCTTAACTTCGCAAGAAATTTCAAAATGGTTTCTTTTGTTGAATTAACTATGGCTTTTCGAAGAGAATCATTGATACATGGAATCACGTAATGTCTTTGTATGTTTTCAATTAGTAAAATGTTTCTATGTGTTGCTTGTTTATGCACCTTGACCTTATTTGAATTTTAGTATCTATTCTGTTAAAAGTAAAGTCATTTTGAATTGCCAACGCATATAGCTATAAAGAGGTTCAAATACGTATTAATTTTGATTTTTTTTAGCTTTAATTAATGTCGAAAATTGTTATATTACAGCAAAACAAGACATAGAAAGAGTGCCTGTATTGTCGCATCCTGCATTATCTCGGTCACAAAGTGATGAAGGAAGTGCTTTTTATTCTCCACCTGGTAATATTTTCTCAATTATTTTTCTTCCCTCTTCACCTGAAATTAAGCAGTACTTTTCAATGATTATTTATTTACTTATTTTTACTTTTACACATGCCATGATTAAAAATTGACCACACATTGCTTACAGAGTGTCCTCCTTACTGGAATGACATCTTAACCAGATGACTTCAAAAATACATCATTAATCTAAAATTATTTAATAATAAAATTACAGTTTTAACATGTTGAATAAAAATTTGAGGTTATTAAGGCAGGGATTCAAGTGAAACAGCACTGCGATCGCTTCGAATTGCAATCGCTACTGGAAGTGAATTACATTATCACCAACTTAACTTGGCATGACGTCACTACGGGTGGAGCCAATAAGTGCTCACAAGCACTCAGCGATCTCCTCTTATTCGCCAAGTAGGCTGTGACGTTTTATCTAGCTCGTTTTTCATAGGCAAACCTCACGCTGACGTCACGATGTTTTTATCAAGAAACGTTCTAATGTAATTCATTTCCAGTAGCGATTGTAATTTGTGATGGCCTGTTTCACTTGAATCCCTGCCTAAGTAGATTCAATTAATGTGGTTTTGAAATACTGATGGACAAAGTTAAAATCTCTAAAAAAAAAAAAAAATTAATCAAAAACTTTCCAATAAGTGTTTGCTTACTTTTTGAACAAGTTTAAACTATCACACTTTCTAGAATGATGAAGTGAGCAAAAAAAGGTTTTTTCTCTAGCATATTGCCAACACAAAAGAAACCATTTAGTAGGACTCTTTCCTTTAGACCACAATTTTTTACATTCGTACAGCTAACCCCCACCTTTCAAACATTGAAGAACACTTTCTAATTCCTTTTTTATGGTTTTAGATTGTGTCAATCTAAGGGGCTCAATATTATGTTTTTATCTTATGGGAGAAGCTTGTAATTATCTGCTATAGCTATGTGCTTTCTTCTCCGGCTAACTCTTTCGTGTAGTTTTAAATCCATCTGCTTTGCTTTCCTTTTTACACCGCATGTGAAAATTTAAATTTAGTAACTTGCAGAACTAATGCTCTGTCATTTTTGAGGAGGCAGGCAAAGGCTATAATGACAAAAAGTCTCTTACCAGTTGTCAAATTCCCAATGATAATTTTCCAGATATTTTCATTATTTTACTTGAAATTATTTCAGTTATTAAAAAAAGTGATCCTACATAAACACCCAAAGTGTCATGGACATGAAATACCTGGTAGTTTAAATTTTTGATTACGTACTTTTTTGTTTAGGATAGTTTTTAAGTATTGTACCATACTGGTTCTTCTTACACTTCACGTTCTTGCACTACCACCACATACAGTATCCAGAAGCAATTGAAATACTGCTGTCTGAACGTAAAAATAACAACAGATAAATCCTTTATAGAGAACTATTTATTTTATTAAAATTAACAAAACTAAAAATATATTTAAAATCCTTTCAGTAATCTATTTTGAGCAATTCATGTCCTAGTTACAAAATAGTATTCCTTGTTTGCAATATTCATTTAATGCATGCAGTTTTCATTTCTACAGTGGAAGTGTTATAGAAATAGTGATATATTAATTTTATCCAATGCAATTGTAGGCTCTGATACGGAAGACAACGGAAAAGAAAATGATGGCAGTACAGTTTCTGAAGTTGAATGGTTGTCTCCCAAAAACAGCAAAGAGCTTCCTGTGAGTAATATTTCTTAATTATTTAAGCTCATACTGAATGTTAGTTTGTAAAATTTGCATCATATTTTATTATTTATTGCATAAAATTTTAGAAGCATCAATCCCTTAATTTTTAAGCCATTTCAAGCATATTATGAGTATCAGCATTATTTTTAAATATTTGGTACTTTTCTATTGCCCTAAAATCTTATTTTGAATTAATAAAAATTAGCAACATCTGAAGTATTAATACATTGTTTTCTAAGATGAATTTTATTGTTTGAACTTTTGCTCAAAAAGAAAATAAAGCTTGGAATATAGAATAATCAATGAACTGGGAATTGTGCTGGAGGTTTTCCCATCTGGTATATGTAAGAATAAAGCAGTAAACTTTAACAAATTTGATGCGTGCTGTTTGTGGTCATGAAACTTTGGTGCAATAGCTGAACAGAAAATTATAATATACCATCATTTCTATGTTGGTTGATCAGTATGAAAAACGCTCACACGTACATTTTATTCAGGAAAAAGGTCAATGACACAGTAACACATTTTTGTAGTTTAAAATTTTATCATAAATGGAGTAAAATTTTAGTTATTTCAAAACTATCTTTACTACTAAAGGTACAAAATATCCCATGTGTTCAAGAAATATTACAGAATTCTATGGCAGAGTCATTTGCTGTGTTATCACTGGATTGTGATATTATATTTTGTCTATAACATTTTCATTATAGTATAAAGAACATTTGAGGTGTTTGTGATGAATAAAGCAAAACAAAATTTTTTCTTTAAATATGTGATAAATGTATCACTACTCAATGAAATATAGCTGAAAAAATATTATTTGAAAAGAAGAAACTGCATACTGTTTTGGTTCTTAGTAAGAAAATGTTTTTTGATATTTATTTTACTCTTTTCTATGTGTTTATATATTGTAGACTAGCTGGCTGCACCCATTTAGCTTTTGGTGGTTTTTCATATTGTTTAAGGCAACACAACCATAGTAGTTGTATAAAAGCAAAGCTAGTTTTTTTATGGCCCACCTTGCATGAGTGTGTATAAATACTATAGAACCAATTATCTGGATTGCTCGAAGCTTTCACTATCCCGAATATCTGATTTTCCAGTTATCTGAAACTCCAAAAAATTCTCTTTGTTGATTGTTCATAAATTCCCAAATTGCAATATTAACTAGTAATGCATTCCCAAATTTGAAGAAAATAGTACAGAGATTCTTATAAATTTGAAAGTATTTTTTTAAACCCAAAAATACAAAACATTAAGAAAATTGAAACATTTGCAAGACAAAAGTAATAAAATTGGAGAAAACTGTTTTAACTAAGTTTTCCCAAAATAAATAATTTCAAAACAAAGGAAATGTAAAGAGTACTTTGATTAGTGGATATGTGGGGCTTTTTATTCTAGTCTTGAAATAAGTTGATCTTTGTGAACATGACTTTTGTGAAAGGTTTTTTGCATTTATGATTTTCTTTCATTTCTGAAACATCAAATCAGTATCGATAAAATTTTGTTTTTAAAGTTCCTGTAGCTTTATTATAGTTTATTTTTAATTTTTAATAACTGTAGAATTCATGCAATCAAAATTTTCTACCCCCTTTGTCTAGTCAGATTAATAGGATTAATTTATGGCCATTAAGCAAAAATTTGCAATAAGGCGTGTCAGTATTAATTTTTTTTTTTTTTTTTTTTTTGTGTTCTGTTGGAATAAAACAAGGAAAACCTAGGTTGTTTGAGTATTCTTTTCAAGTTTTGTTCAAGAAATTTTTACTGAAATTTTCCTCACCTGTACATTTAAATGCAGTATTTTTAAAGAAAATTTACATATTTTTCAGATATTTCAAAAAAATGTGCAATTTTTCAAAAATGGGCAAAAATACATATTTCTTAAAAATTACAGAAAAATGTCGCAAACATTTCTCAATTTTCTGAATGCTGAATAAAAGATCTCTACTGTATATTGGTATATTTACATATCTATAAATACATTTATGTATATGTTGCATATATATGTGTTTGTATGTGCCAGGTTGCCTGAATGACTAAAAAATACCTTGGTGACTAATTTTTACAGAAGGAGGAAAAAGAATTCATTATGAATATAATATCTAACCTAGCTCAATTTTGCACTCTTTTTTTTGTTTTCAAAATTCCAAGTAAATAGATATTTTACAAGTAAAATGGTTACATTTTACTCTAAAATTTAAAATACACTTCAAATGAATCATAGTACTACTTGTGACACAATAAGTATTTTATCCATTTTTAGATCATATATAAACCTTGCACTATCATTAAACTTTCCATCTTGTCTGTTGTGACAACCTATTTTATACTATCACATCTTTAACATTCAAATGATATTTCAGTATTTTCTTTTTCTTTTTTATTATTGTATTATTTCCCTGTTCAATCATCAAAAAGTGCTTTATTGTAAAAGAAAAAACTTTTTTCTCCTACCATTTATTAAAATAATTTATCCCAATCAAATATAATTATTTATACATCCAATACATGTACTTTATTTAAAAAAAAAAAATCTTTGAGACTGTTATGCTGCTTTTAATATAAAGAGCATAAATGTAATGTGTCCTTAAACTCTGTTTCAAAAAAGTCATATCTTCAAAGTAATTTTAAATTTTAAGTTTATCATTTCTAAAGTAGTGACTGTAGTTCATGAACCTAGATCTATGTTAACAGCATCCTGAAAAATAGCATTAAAAAGCATTAAAACATTAAGTCAGCACTTTTGAAATAAAACTATTTTATTTTAGTTTAAATTAGCCTTTCAGTCGTTGTTTTAGCAGAACTGAATTGTATGTTTAAAAGTGAAATTTTATTTTTCAATGTTGAGTGCAGTCTCAATGCTTATTTTAACTTTTTTCTGCACTGCATTTTCTCAGCTTCTGATGTTCTCTTTTCTCCATTATGGTATATTTTAAATCCTTTTATAGACTTTGCTTTTATAAATAAGTATTTACTTGCATTTTTCAGTTAGTTCAAATTTCTGGCTATTTGTCTGAGTGATTTTATCTAAAAAGTTAATCAATATTTAGTTGTGTCATTCTTTAATCATCATTCTTTGTAAAATTCAAAATGCTTTAAGAGCTTTGAAATCAGGTTATACATGAAGTTTTTCTTTATTAAAGTGAACAATTGCTTCCACAAGAATCATGAAACACAAGGACTTAGTGGAATTGAGACAGACTTATTATTGTAAAGAAGATGAAGCATTCTAAAGATCTAATTATGTGTTGAAAAGAAATGCTTTAGCAGCAGCTTCAGTTTTGAGTATCAGTTTTTCATATCAAATATTATGTGAATCAAGATATTTATTGAACAGAATAATTCAAATTCAAATTCAATCAGTTTATGAACTACATATCGTGCAACCTGAGATAGAATTGAATAGTAATAGGAATATCAGCTTGACTACTGTAGAAGACTAATGAACCTACTTTTGCTATGTTTTCATGGAAAACAACTGTTAAAGATTCTACTTGTTTTAAACTATGTTGAATGCAAGTCAAGATAGACAGGCCAATTTGTGATGTTTTTATTGTTCACCATGTTTGCAAATTTGTCTGTTTGCAACTGTTTAACCTACGTTGATAGCTCTTTAAGTAAGGCTTCTTTCTTCTCTTCTTCTTTCTGCATATAATCATACATTTTAAAGTTAACTATTAATTTTCAATTCAGTGCTATTATCTACAGAATTTCTCTAATGGTTTAAAAGTCTGTTTTAGAAGTGCTTTGTATAACATCTTAAATTATTTATCACAAAAATAACTTTAGCTTTGGTTTCTACTTCAGTCTCACTTTTTCTTCTTTACAAGGTCAAATTATTATAAACCCAACTAATCTCATCCACTTAATACTAATCAAGATTTCATAAAACAATTCCATAATGTGGATAGTGGAATTCCATCCTATGTTCTCAACCTTTTTGCATTAATGATCTTGCTTTTCAGTAAAACTTAACCTACATTTTATTAGGTGCTTTATACATTTAAAAGAAAATGTGTCCATCGTATACTGAGGCTCTCATTGCATCATTCTGTGATTCTTTTATTTAATAAATAGGTCATAAGAAATGTTTTTTTTTTTTTTCAGTCATCTAATTTCCTATGTTTGTTTAGATGCATCTTATGCTGTTATATGTATTTTGTACAAAATATTGACATTTTATTTTATTTGAAAGTGTTTCTTGGTTTTGATTTCTATACTAATTTGTTTTTAATTAAATAAATCACATTCCAGAAAATATTTGCATTTTGCATTATAAACTGTTTTGTCCTTATGTACTAGTAGTGCAAAATGTTGTCCATATAAGTTAAAATATTTATGAGAAACATTTGCATTCAAACTTCATGATAAGCAATTTGTTAGAACAATCATGTTGAGTATGTGTGAAAGTATATGTAATGTTAAACTTACTGCCACCATGTGCAATTACACTTGTTAAATTTGCTACTGTTGCAACATCATTGAACTCTCCTTTTCCACTGTGTTAAGGTATGTGCCTTACAGACTGTATAATTGTGTCCAAACTATACAATTGAAATGCAGTCGTATATAGTTTCATCAATAGTAAAAATTAACTAAAAGCATGTGTTCCTGCATAGGCTATTACTTTATGTTATGTATTTAAAGAGCTTTCTTTTAACCTTTTATTAAGTTTACTTACTTTTCTATCATGAATAATTTTACCTTCAGTATTTGAAATTATACTAGAATATTAAAGTTTAAGTGCATTCCGTATTTATATTAAGTAAATAATGGTTTGTCAGTTTTTTTATTAATGTGAAATATGTTTTGTTTTATATAACTTATTTTTAATGCAAGTTGCAAACAAATGCCCATGCATTGTTTTGGCAGCTTGTGTAGTGAATTAGCTGCTCAATATGTGGATAGAATTTAGTCGTATTAGTTTTTATTTTTTTTTACAAAATAATATTAAGTAAAACTTTCTTTTAAATTAAATGATTTTTAAAGAATCTTGCAGATAGGATTTTTCACAATTTCCTTTTCAAACTTTTCTCTTAAACCCGAAATGCATATTTATGTTTTATTGAAAAAAGTATTAACTTTTTTTCAATTTTTCTAAGTTATCAAATTTTATGTAACTTTATATTTTGATAATGAGCACTATAAACAAGTAGACGTAAAATTTTGAAGTATATTATTTTGTTTCTATGGTTTTGTGTGTTGTTTTATAGAGTCTACCTATAAAATTCTGTTTTGTGTTTACTGCATTTCAAATTATATTAACTATACTGTTTTCCATTTTACTTACTTTTGTTTAAAAATATTTTTTTTATTATTCTAATTTCATACCAGCTCTACTCTGTATATATACTTGCTATGAAAGAAGAATGAATATTTGTGTGATATAGATAATTTACAGTTTGGTAAATAGCCTTGTATTAAAAATATTAAAATATTTATCTGTATTTGACATAGATATTATGCATTTTTCTTATTTCTACTGCTGTACACTTAACCTAAAATGTTGGTTGGTACACTTAAACTAAAATGTTGGAAACACTTTTAGTTGGTTTAAATATATTACATATTTTAAAGCCTGAATATTAGCCAGGCAAAGTAAAATTTCCTAAAATGAAAAATTTCTTTTTTGATTTTTACACTACATCATTTTTAAAGCACGATTTCTTTGTTTGCTTCTTATCAGTATTTCTAAACTATTATTCATGCTGAATTGAATAAAAAATTTTAAAACTGTTAATCGCAATGTGGCATCAGTTGAATTTATTTTTCTTAGGTATTTTATGTATAGTTCACAAAACTCATATTACAATTTGAAGTTTTGTCTCAAGATCCTAATTTTGAACCATTTTAGTTAATTTTTATGAGCAATTAATAAAGTACATAATTCTTGAATATTTTTAAAATTAAATTTAATTTATAAAAGTATTTTCTTCGGAAATTTAATGCGTTTTTAATATTATTATTTTTGTAAAGTGTGAGTAAAACATAATGCTTATAACATATTTAATAAGTTGAATCGTTTTATGAAAGGGATTTTTCCATCATAATAGATGGTATTTTAGTGCAAAAAAAGGGTGTGCAGGAGAAATTCTATCTAACAGTTTTGCATTAGAACAAGCACCTTTTACAGAAAGAGAGAAATACAAAGCATGTTTAAAAAGGAGCAAGTTTCCACTTGTAGCAATTGAACTTAAAATATATGAGGTTACAGAATAAATGTCCGTTTTCCGAATGAAATTTACTTATTTTTGATCATTACCGCATGGTGTGAGAGGTGGATAATGAAACTTAAGTATTCTTGCATGTGCATTGTGCAAGTAAGAAACAGAGAACTAAAAAATTTTTTTTAATATATGGACATAGGTATCAACACAAATAACTTTTTTTTTAATACAACTCTATCCCAGCACAGCAGAGGTGCTAGAAGTATAAGCAATTCATTTTTAAATGATACAACAAAAGTATGACCTGTACACTAGGTTGTCCCGAAAAATCGAATTTCTACAAAGCACTTAGCCTTAGTGCAGAAAATTTGTGACTCCCCAACACTAATTACAGAGCAAAATTTTATTGACTCTGAGTTAATGCCTTCTGCTCTGGCAAAAGACTTGAAGTTTAGAGATTTTTGGAAAAAATCGAAAAGAGAGAGAATTTACAAAATATTTTAAAGTCCACATAATGTTAAGCCTTAGTTCTGAAAATTTGTGACTTCCTAACACTAATTACTGAGAAAAATTTCGTTACTCTGAGTTAATACCTTCTGCTCTGGCAAAAGAGGCTGGGCTTTTAGAAATTTTTAGAAAGAAATTTCAAAAAAAGAGAAAATTTATGAAATATTTTAAATTACACCGAATGCTAAGAATTAGTGCAAAAAATGTGATTTCCTATCACAAACTAATACGTAAAATTTTACGTCTATGAGCTTATTACTTATACTCTGAAAAGAGGCCTGAAATTAGAGAATTTTGTAAAAAGTTCTTAAATAGGAGTTATACATTACAAAGCTGCTATATACCTAATACGCTCCAATATTTCGAATTTTTATCGAATGAATGACAGCATCAGACTACCTCTTGAACTGAAATGGGCTCCTCTACTCTGTTTATATGGTTAAGTCTGTAAGGAAGTTAAGTGTTTTAAATATTGGTTCGAAGTCGCATGGCATGTTTTTCGTATTATTGCAATAAGCCTAGATCGAAACGTTCAAATTTTTTCCAAAGAGCAATTTTTGAGTATGCTAAAGGCTTTGACTGCATGTTTCCAACCTATGGAGATGTTATAAATTGTTGTATGCACGAGAGAAGAATATTTTCTTCAGAGATGGCTAGTAATAAGGAGCCCAGCATCTCGATTATTGCTGATCGTATAGCAAGAAAGATAGTACTCTTGTATAAGGACTCGTGCATAGCGGTAATTTCAGAACAACGTGTTATTGCAATGATACTTATCACAAAAAATATGTGGCCATGAAGGCTGTTTTTAAAAGAAACAAACACGAGAAAACAAGAGATCGACTTATCAAATTTAAGGAGGTAGCAGTGAAACTCTTTGATATAGCTGCTTGTAAGTGCCATGATTTGTATTCATGTGCATGTCCTAAAGAGAAAAGAGTTCCGTTGAAAAAGGTCGCAGAACTCTATTCGCTACTCTTTTGGCACATCTACTTCAATTTCAGTTCAATCGGAGAATCAAACAAAGTCATGCATGAAAATACTCGCAAAAAATGTATCTTAGTGTAATCGATCCCGTCATTGCTCAGAATGCATTCTCTGCTTGTCCAGAAAGTATTCTGTTGAGTATGATAACGTATGAAAATGTGACTATCAGAGAGCTCATTATTCATAGAATCTTAAAGGCTAGAGAAAGTGGATCTGTTGATGAAGACTGTGTGTGCACATCCTACATCCCGAAACTGAACTTTGAAGCTGCAGATTATGTTAGTTTGATAGACTGGAACAATTGACAAATAACATCTCCACTAGTTCTCCACAATAATGTTCCTTCAGACGATCTTCGAAATATGTTGGTTGTTGGAGTTCCATGCAAAAAAATGGAAGTTAATCCAATTCCCTTGCCATACGCAGGCCTTTGAACACGTCGTGAAGTTAGTTCCGAAGGCATTAAATCAAGTATGTGGCCAAGAGAAAAGAGAGGAGTTAATTTTGACTGTTTTAAAATCACCCAGCAATATGCCTGCATTTCAGCATAAAAGTGATTACAAATTACAGCTAAACATGATGTCTCTCTCACTGTAAATTCTAAAGCCTGAACTGTACATTTTGAAGTTTTTAAAATGCATTATTGATGAGATTTAAACCCATTTTGTAATTTTTTCTTTAATGCATAGAAATCTATATAAAAAATGCAGTTCTAATTTTTTGAATACTTGTCTTGAGATTTTCTAACGGCATAAATACTTTAATTTCTAATCGACCTTATTTCTACATGTAATTAGATTATTAATAAAGACCCCTCTTTTGAGCTCTTTTATTAAAATCTTTAGGGCTCTTTTGCCCAAAATTCAAGTCTTTTGCCGTAGCGGAAGACATTAACTTAGAGTCCCGAAATTTTGCTCTAATGTTAGCGTTAGGTAGTCACAAATTTTTTACACTAATTCTTAACATTCAGTGAAATTTAAAATAATTTGTACATTTCTCTTTTTTTGATTGTTTTTCTAAAAATCTCTAAAATCCAAGCCTCTTGCCAGAGCAGAAGGTATTAACTCAGGGTAATGAAATTTTTCTCAGTAATTAGTGTTAGGAAGTCACAAATTTTCAGTACTAGGGCTTAACACTCTGAAGATTTTAAAATATTTTGTAAATTTTCTCTTTTTTCGATTTTTTTCCAAAAATCTCTACATTTCAAGACTCTTGCCAGAGCAGAAGGCATTAACTCAGAGTCAAGAAATTTTGCCCAGTAATTGTAGAATTTGTCTCAAGGAGGGAGACTAGTGGGAATTCCCCCCCCCCCCCTTGCCTTAAAATATTTTTTAAATGGGCAGAAATTATCTTTTTCTATTCAGTTTTTTTTTTTTTTTATGTCGCTTATTTAGGACACTGGTTCTGAAAGGCGAAGTACAATTTTTTTATTTTTTGATGCATCCCTATTCAGTTGTTCATCTACTTATGCTGTCACGTGCTGTTTTTGATCCAAATGGAAGTTTTGTAGGATTAAAGGACTAACTATTTTTGAGCTGTTTTTTCAATTCCTTCATTCTTGAGAAATATAATTTTTCTTGGCCTTTTTGATCAATACACATGTCTGCATTAATTCTCCATGTAGTAAAAAACTATGCAATCAATTTAAAAGAGGAAAAAATAGCAAAATGGATTTATTTTCAAATTTTAGCTTCCAAACTTTCTCATTTTCTTTAGACAAGAACTACACAGATTTCCGAATTTTGATTATTATTGAGCGATCTCCGCACTTTATAATCTAAGAAAAAACTTGCGCCTTTCCTCCACCAATCACATCTCAAGAGATATTTGCATAAAGGCTGACCTGTGCCTAAAATTTTCAACATGGCAGACGCAAAACATCGAACGATTGCCATAATTAATGCTACAAACTTTCATTGAATAAATTACTATCCTAAATTTCAGCAATTGAGACTGAGAAGCGATATTTAACGCTGGAAGCTTATTATAAGAATTTCATAAACTTTTTTTTTTTTTTTTAATGCTGCAACAAAAGGCAACACGCAATTGAAGACTAATTTATCAACCTATCCATTTTCAAAAATTGTTCGGGAGATTAAAAAAAACTAATTATGCTGACAGCAAAATATTTTTATTATTTTTTCGGACTTAGGCTGTGAATTCTGAGGGTGCAACAAACCGAGATTTCCGCCCCCCCCCCCCGGAATTCCCGGGCAATCAAAAGAAAAATTTTAGTGTTCCAATCAAGCTTTTTTTTGGCTCACGGAGCGTAAAGTTAGTAATTTTCAGGAGGGGTTCCGTGGAAGTCCGGACTTTGAGAACCTCTGAAGCAAGGACGTATTTAAGAGGGGGTTCAGGAGGTCCGGACCCCCCCCCCACTCCTACAAACCGGTTGTCTTTTATCTCAGTTCTTACCACTTACCTCAAAAAACCACAACCAAGTCAGAAGGTGCTTTTTTCCTTTAAGTATTCCCATTAATGGAAAAGTTTTTAACTTCCAAGTCAATTCAGAATGCGAGAACCTCCAAATGTAATTCTGCAAATTTTCTACAGTATTTTCAAATTAATGAAGAAATTTCACAGAAATCTTCAAAATTTCTGCAGATATCATGTAGAAATTTGTTAAAGAATCAAATTTTCCTGCGAAAATGCCGAGTTTGAGTCAAATCAGCGTCATTTACGGGAAAATTAGATCTACTTCTAAGTAAAACCTGTACAGAAAATTTACAGATTTTTTAACAAAATTTGACGATTTTATATTATTAAAAAACCATGTACGTAGGTTGTATCTATTTATGTATGTATGTCAGTGTAACTGCTCCCGAACGCCAGTGAAATGATCATCGAACAAGCTATCGATAAATTCGTAATTTTTTAGCCCTTGTGTTCGACTAATTTACATAATATTACGATTTTAATTAGCCGGCATAATCAATTATATCTATCTATTATCTGTGCCAACAGTTGACACAAGCAAGACACAAGCTACTACACAGCTTGAGGACTTTGTATTTTCCAGGGAGGACGTTTTACTTTATTTGAAAAAAATTAAAACCACAAAAGCTCCGGGACCAGATAATATTTATCCAAAAATTCTAGTAGAATGTGCAGAGGAATTAGTTGATGCTATAGTTAATATATTCAATGCTTCGTATAACTCAGGGATAGTGCCAGAGGACTGGAAACTAGCTAACATTACACCACTCTTCAAGAAAGGGTCTAGAGGTAATGCAGGAAATTATAGGCCTGTGAGTCTGACTTCAGTGGTATGTAAAATTTTTGAAACATTGATCAAAATTAAGATTATGAATTTCTTAGAAAATAATGGGCTGTTGAGTAGTTTGCAGTATGGTTTCAGAAAAGGTAAATCGTGTGCTACTAATTTATTACATTTCTACGACAAGGTTACCTTGGCTTTAGATAGCAAAAAATGCGTAGATGTTGTTTACATAGATTTTCAAAAAGCTTTCGATAAGGTACCGCATGTAGCACTACTCAGCAAATTAGCTGGTATAGGGGTAGGAGGTAAAATTCTAGTTTGGGTTAGGAATTGGCTGACAGGAAGGAAACAAAGAATAGTTGTTAGGGGTAACTATTCTAAATGGAGTGAAGTTTTAAGTGGGGTTCCCCAAGGATCAGTTTTAGGTCCCCTTTTGTTTATTATTTTTATGAATGACATTCATGAAAATGTTTCTGGAAACATGAATTGTTTTGCCGATGATGTCAAACTTATGGGGGTTGTAGAAAATGACGAACAAATAAATCAGCTGCAACAGGATTTGGATCATATTACTAAATGGGCAGACAAGTGGGGTATGGCAGTTAATGTTGGGAAATGTCAAGTGCTGCATTTCGGTCATGGAAATAAGCATACAAGCTATTATTTACAGGGTTCAGTCATTAGTAGGGCAGATAATGTTATGGATCTAGGTGTCTTAATAAATCAGGATTTCAAGTCCAGTCAACAGTGCAGCATAGCTAGTAACAAAGCCAATAGGATGCTTGGGTTTATTAATAGATCTATTTCAAACAAATCTAAGAAGGTTCTTCTGCCTCTATATAGAAGTTTGGTAAGACCTCATTTGGAATATGCTGTTCAGTTTTGGTCTCCTTATCTGAAGAAAGACATTAATTTATTGGAAAGGGTACAAAGGAGGGCTACAAGGTTAGTGAATGGACTTTCTAATTTAGACTATGATTCCAGACTTAGAATGCTTAATATGTATAGTCTTGAGCAACGGAGAACCAGAGGGGACATGATTCAGTTATTTAAATTTATTAAAATGAATGATGTTGCAGGGTTGGATTTTTGCAAGAAAAGCAGGACAAGGGGTCATTGTTTTAAGCTGTTTAAACCTCAGGCGAACCTGGAAATTCGAAAAAATTACTATTTTAGCAGGGTAGTGGGAACTTGGAACAGCTTACCGGAAGAGGCGGTAAAGAGCAATGGAGTAGATGGCTTTAAGAGGGCCATTGATCTTCATTGGGGTCTTTAATTTGACTAGGACCAGCCAAGTTGGGCCCTGAGCCTGCTGCTGGTCGCCACATTTGTATTTGTATTTGTATTATTATATAAGCCGTCTTTTTTCTCCCAACGTTTGTTTCGAAATTTCGGATTCTGCTTCGCAAGTGGTCAATAATTTCTCCAATTAAACTGTGTTTGTTCAAGCTTTTAAATGAAAAAAATAGAAAATGGGTAAGTTTGGAGATTATATTTCGTATTGTCGAAATAATTTTATAACAGGGTTCCCACGGTCCTTAAAAGTCCTTAGAAACTCCTTATTTTTCATTTTGAAAAATAAGGGCCCTTAAAAGTACTTATTTTTGATTTGAGGTCCTTAAAATAATTTTCAAGTCCTTATTTTTCACCACTGCTAGTAATTTAATGATTTGAAATTGCTAGCAAGAAGGAAAAAAAATATTCTTCCAGCTTTTCCTTTTTACTGCATTGGGATCCTGTGTTGAAATCTAAGCATTCTCAGTGAGAACAAAGAAAACAAGTGTTAGTGGGGAGAAGGGTGGGGGGTAGTTGTCTAAAAAATATCCACTCATCATTTAGAATTTGAAAAAGATATATACATACATATATATGAACTCATTGATGCTTTAAGAGCAAGAATCTGAGAAACTGTCACGCCTAGCATTATGAGGTGATTCATGACCTCTCTGATTTTCTCCCAAAAATTACCAAATGTTTATTATCTTATTGAAAGACCAAATCTAGAATGTTTTGTTCTAAAATTGAGTTGTTTAGTTTTTATGGATCCCTTAAGGTGAAGGTGTGGCATCAAAAATTAAGCGGATTTTCAAGACATGGAAGTTGCTGTGAGCCAAAACTCGTACCAGGAACTGTTGAACTCCAATTTTCTTTTTGTATATAGAATACAGAAGGTTCAAACTTCACAAAATGAATGTTAAATTTGAGGTAAGTTGTTGCCGTAAGGTCAGTGAAGGCCCTCAAAACAAGGCCTTTTTGACGTTTTTTAGCGTTTTTGAAGTCCAAAAACAGCTTGTAAAATAATGTAGGGTGAGTTCTGGTAAGTGCGTCCACGGGGTAAGTGCGTCCACTGGGAATTATATGAACACTGTCCTGAAATGGCTTCTGCAACACATCGACTATGTTAGATAACTGTCTAATGATAATTTCAATAGGTAGAATTCAGGCCTGGATTCAATAGACGAAACACAATCAGAGACAACTTAAATGTCTTCAAAAAAACTCTAAAGTAAAGATAGAGAAGGTTTTGTTTCAGTTTCTCTTGTAGTCATACCAAGCAATTGAAGTCAAGAAATGCAAGTTGTTTCTTTTGAGTAATAGCTACTAATAAAATACATGGGGTATTTTTATCAAAGACTCTAAAATTTGTTTATACGACGGTACGCACTTTCCCTTTCTTTAAAGTAAGGTGGGGGTAAGTGCGTACCATTATGATGGGGCAAGTGCGTACCACTATCATGAGGCATATGCGTACTATTATGCGGAGCAAGTGCGTACCATTATGATGAGGCAAGTGTGTACCATTACGTAAAAAATCCGACTCTCGTAATTCACCTTTAATTTTGCCTATAACTCTTTTATAAGCCAATGATAAATCCGACATCATTTCCATCAAGTATTTATATTTACAGTGAATGCGGCATAAGATTTCAATTTTATTCATTACCTCTGAAATATATTTGCTTTTAGATATCGGTTAGTAAATTTTTCGTTGAAAAAAGCGATCGTAAGCTATACTTAATTTAAACCATAATGACAAATGAAGCAATGAAATTAAGTGAAACACTAAATAAAGAACCAACTGATTCAAACAACGAAGGTGGAGTAATAAATAAATTATATTTACGAAAATTAAGAACACCTTGCGAAAAAATATTTCAATGTACAAGAAAAAAAAAGTACAAGTATCATAGCATGATCAATTATTTTCCTTTTGTTTCTTTATTTTGTGTTTTTTCTTACTGCTGCTGATTCTAATAAGAAACATATTTTAAAACCGTATTTATTCAAAAAAAGAAAAAGAAAAAAAACGAATTGTTCACTCAGGTCACCTAACGATCTACCATACAAATATAATTAAAGAAAATCACAGGGGTACGCACTTACAACAACGCTATTGGACGCACATGTCTCATCTTACATTTAAGAAGGGGTAAGTGCGAACCCTGGCTTAAACACAGACTGATTAATGTATTAAACCAAAATAAACTATATAGACTATAAGTGATTATTACTAAATAAAAACAACTTACATTTGCTCACTTTGTCCTATTAAAAGGACAAAGGAAGAATCCCAGACACAACTCTCTCAATCTTCAAATCACAGTTGTTCGCAAGACTCGTGGGATATCACTGATTGCGTTTCATCCATGCAAGAAAGTGCTGATCTCTAGTTTTAGGAATTATCCCAAGGAAACTACCTAACATATTTAATATGTTCCAAAAGTTTTTTCCTGCTCATATTCACATAATTTAAGGTGGACGCACTTACCCCGCTAGGCAGGGAAAGTGCGTACCTTAGAATAGGTGTCATAAACCAGGTCACAAAAATTATGCTTATGGTTTATTTGACATATTATAGGCTTGAAAATCTTAGCAAAGGATCTGGAAAGAAAACTAAAAAAAAATTGTGAGTGTACAAGATTTTTCAACAGAGCAGCATCCTTGAGAACATGAACTTTGAAAAAAAGGGTACGCACTTACCAGAACTCACCCTATAAATAACCGAGGAAAGTTCAACGTGCTTTTAGTTGCGTAAGGCTGAAATATGAAAAATGTCATATTTTACCGATATTCAAACGGTCATAACTTCCTCTGCCAACAACATTTTGAAATATTTTTTTGCCAATGTCATACTCTATTCTTTGTCTTAACAGAACAGTTGAGTGAATTTTTTTTACAAAAAATGTATTTTTTCCTGTGCATTTTTTTGTAAAAAAATTTTTTACATTTTGCCTCAAGGGACTCAACTGTTCTGTTAAGACAAAGAATAGAGTATGACATTGGCAAAAAAATACCCCCCATACACACATCCCCCTTTGGGGATCCATGAAAACTAAACAACTCAACTTTAGAACAAAGCATTCTGGATTTGGTCTTTCAATAAGATAATTAACATTTGGTAATTTTTTGAAAAAAATCTGAGACGTCATGAATCACAGGCGTGACACTCTCTCAGATTCTTGCTCTTAATAATAATAATAATAATAAAAAAAAAACACTCTACAAATTTTTTGTCCTCTCTTATTTTTCAGTCTGTAATCCATATCACAATGGTTTATTTAAAAACAGTGGTGCTCAACTAAAGAAGTATAGTCATTTAAATTTCTACAAATCCTTTTCAACTAGTTTCTTCAGAACAAAATGTTTTTAGAAGTAAATACTGAACTTTTCGATGAATTATTTGGCGACAGAGAAAAAAAAAATTGCAGGAGCTTAAGCCTAAAGTATTTTTGATCTCTAATCATATTGAAAGTTTTTCCTAGATAGCATGGTAAAACATGGGAAAAGAAAGAAAATTACTTTCTTAGAACTGTTATTTTCACTACTTAATTCTTATTTTATTAGTTAAATTTTTGTAACTATTTCTTAGAGACCAGTTTCTCAATATTAGGATACGTAAGCAGCTTTAAACGTAAAGCATTTAACGTAAGCAGCTTTGCAAGCTGTAGGCACCACTTTGAAACCATGTTTTTCAACCCATGCTCCAGGCATACATTTTTCCTCATTTGAACGCATTATTCATCATGCTAATCAATGCAATCAAATAAAAATATTTTGTAATTGAAGACTTTCACATTTGCTATGTAATTGCTTCCACTTGAAAATTTTAATCAATTTGCATCTGCATTGATTCAAGTAAAATT
>JAXGGA010012685.1:0-37887 GCA_038373865.1 Uloborus plumipes | reverse complement strand
AAAAGCGAACACTAAAAAAGACGCAAAAAATATTATTTTTAAAATACTTTTTTAGTATTTAAAAAATAATATTTGAGTTGCATTAAAAATACATTTTTTAAATATTTTTTAATGCCTCTTTCAAAAATAATATACCAAACAATATTTTATGCATTTTTTTTTTCTTTTTTGAGAATTCGCTCTACAAAACTTTATTGAAAATAAACAGAGAAACAAAGAGGAAGAATAAGGATCTACACAACAAGAGTTGCACGAGCAAAAAATTCTGTGAACATTTCGTAAAAGGTTGATCATTAAAGTGCACTTTTGCGTTATTAGTCTTTTTTTTAATAAAATCATGTCTTTTATGGACACTTTATTATCCATTAGAACGATGCCAATTTTATTTAATGTTTGACAATTACGGAAATGAAAAGTCCAACTGTTTCGAATGTTGGCAAATTGTTACATGCTTTTCAACTAAACCTTTCTACAAATACTCGTAATAAATGGGAACAAGTGAGCCATTATTTTTTAGCAAACCATCAGTACCTATTTATAAAATTAGCTATGCTATATACAAGTATATATATTTTCGCTTTAACAATCGCAAGTATAACCTTAAAGTAAATGGGTTTTTTTTCTTTTTTACGTAAGGTAATGTGGAGAAAGTCAAATAGTTGTCAATTAGTTTTTTTTTTAAATTAACAAATTGGAAATTCAATTTGAAAATTACAGCAAGTCAAGAAACAACACATTTTGTAAGAGAACTTGTATTGAAACATTATTTAAAATTTTTGTCTATAAAATTTCCCTTTTATATGAAAAAGGAAAATTACAGCTTTGCTCCGTACCGTGGGGCAAAGTGTAATTTAGAATATTTTCCAATGAAAGTATTATTTTCTATACATTTGATTAAGATATTTTTCTTTGAAAAAACATTTTAAAAAATTAATAAAAATCTTCCCAACCGAATCAATAAATAAACTGTAATCAATGATCAAATAAATGCTTGAAATGACTTCTATTATGATATAAATTGATTTTTAAAGGCTTTTCTTTTTGTAAAGTAGGGGGATCCGCTGCCTGCTCGCTTCGCTCACCAACCCCCGTTCGTCGCCGGAGGCGACTACCTCACCGCCTTCGGCGGCTCGATCACCAACCCACTTTTGGTGGTTTGGAGTCCAATCAACTATATGCCACCGCATACGGCTTCCCCCCTGAAAAATTATACCCTCCCCCCAACTTCATGTTAAATAATCTCTTTCTTCAACTGAAATGCTCACATGCCCTTTAAAAGCACAGTAACTGTTCCGTTACAATTTAAAATAATTCGCTAAACAAATAAAAGAGACCCCACCCCTATCCTGACATAAAAAATGAAAAAAAAAAAAGTACGTACATAATTAGAAAACATAGTAAAATATCTAGCGCAAACAGAAAATTCAGCTCCTTTCCCTCGCAGAAAAAAAAATAGCTCTAACACGCAGAGTAATTCATATGAAATCACTTAAACAGAAGAAATATACCATGAGAAAAATGACACAACCTTTCTTAAATGTTAAAAAAAGTCAAGAAAATAAGCGATAAAAGCAATCCTGTATATTTCGTTGAATTAAGATGAGGAATAAACAAAAGTAAGAGTCACCGATTTCACTTATCGAACGCGACCTCAGTCAAAAGATTTTGGAGCTGCTTGGTCGAATGTAATATAATTTTGCTCGAGGTGAGCCTTGAAAAATGGCTAAATTAGAAACACTTCTATCTCCTGTTATAATAAACAGAGCGAAATGGAGCAAAGGTCTTCTTTTTCAGAAAAAAAAAAACCCTTTCCAACGATACATAACATTAGGGGGTTGAGGAATTTTTTTGCCCCCTGATTTAGTGAAGTATGTGAAATTTATACTTAAAAAATAATTTAAAAAAAACTAATTCGAAATTTAAAAAAAAATGGCTCCGAGGTGCAAATCTACGGGGCTCGAACTAATTTTGAACTAATTTCAAGTCTGTAGGTGCTATGGGGCCGCCTGGACGCAGGCCAGCCACAAACATCCTTTCACAATATCTTTGAGCTTACTTTTTTTAATATATAGAGATTAAAAAAACAACATGTTTAGTAACATAGTTAAAATATTTCCAGATGGATGATGCGAAACCAGAATATTTTTTTTTACAATTTCACTTCGCCCCTACTTTACCCCACATTCCCCTATAATGCAACAGTCAATTGTTAAAATGGAGCAAAATTGTAGTTCAAAGGTTGACCCAAGTTTATATTTATAGCTCTGTATTTTTTGTGAATAAAAGATTCTATGAAAGAGAACACTTTTGGAAAGCCACCCCAACCCCCAACTTTCAATTTCTATATTATTTCTTTACGAAAGATATATATATATATACATATATACACATTTATGCTATAAGAAGCATGTATAGTTGGCCCACCTCTACCTTTGTAGAATGCCTTTATAAGAAATGATGCTTTCGCACGAAATTTGAAAAACTTATGCGGCGAAGAGGCTTTATTCATGAATTTTCATATGAGATGTTTTCAAGCAAAAATTTAATGGACTTCAAAAGTGATAAAATCGGATAATTTTTCGAATAAGTTTTATAAAACTGCTGATGTTAAGTAATAGAATTTCGTATAGAGGTCACACTTATAGTAGAATGTTTTGTAAAGGGGCCGCATAGTGGACCTAATTTGTGTCTGTATTGGTCACAGACATTTTACTATATTGATGGAGGAACAGAGAAAATCGTTTGCAAAAACATTGATGTAGAAAATCTATACATATAAAAATGGATGTATGTTTGTTTGTTTGTATGTTTGTTCCTTATATAAATCTAGTTTTTGTCGGATTTTCATCAAACGTGGCACAGAGGTTTCTTGATGCACTAGAATTCACGTAGGCGGGGTTTTGAAGTTAAAAAAAAATCCAAAAAAGCTCAAAATTCAACTTTTTTTGTAGCAAAATGGCCATTTTCTTTCAATTTTGAATGGATGGAGAAATAGAGATGAGCCTTTAAGCATACAAATGGATAAAATTAACCACATTTTACTATGAGTATTTTCCAACAAAGCTTACGATTAGCAATGAATTATCAATTTAAGACTCACCTATTTCATTTTAGCATGAAATAAGTTAAAAACAATTATAATTAGCTATGTTGTATTAATAAGCACCCGGGCAACGCAGATTAATTAGCTAGTGTAAATTTCGAATCATTTAATGTGAGAAAACTCTTATTTTCATGTAATTTAAAATTAGAAACGAAAACCTTCTTTCGAACTCTATAATACGGATTTCGAATTGCACTGCGCTGCACCATCACCACAAGATAGGACACCCCATCCGAGAGGGAATACCCTCAATTTATCAAGGGAATGCGTTCCAGAACATACAGCAGATAGGACTAGAGTGCCTAGAGGCACTCCAGATAAAACACATAGGCAAGATGTGGCGATAAAGGTCCCCTTCCTCTCCCCAGGTAGTTTCAGCTTAGTGATCGTTGCATTGTGATAAGAGTTGTATACTGAATAACAGTCTGATGAGGGAATTCTTACAATTCTACTCCAGGGCCATTGCACCGTCATGCGTGGGAAACTCAGAGTCAAAAATTTCATCAACGTTTTGCTAGTTCTTTGTATTTTAACTGAATAGGAGTGAACACATTTTTTAATCTTTACATTTGATGCAAAGATGCTCCTGACACAGTTGTATTTAACAATTTTGTATTTAAAATTTAATTTATTTACATGCGTTACGTGCGGGACATTCAAAGTCAACCTCGTGTCATATACTGCACGAATTTTTGTTCTATTAATATAACAATGACAAAACAAACTACAGACGTTGAAAGCTAAGATTCCAATGTAAATGAAACAGTACTCCTTTGCTGAGAAACAATAAAATAAACCTTTGAAAAAAATAATGTTAGGTCTATTATACAAAAAAAGTAGCAATTTTGTCCCACGCGTGACAGTTCATATATTTTAGTAAAACGTAATCGATATTTTGTTTCTCAAGAAATCACACATTCCTGAGTTATGTTTTAATCAGCAAAACTTTGTTCACCTCTCCCTTCCCTTTCAAGTTATTGTTTCTAACCCATTAATGGCTAGCGTCTCTTTTTAAGGACGGTCCAAAAAAGGGGTCTGAATTTCCCCAAAATGAACATTTCAACCAAACAATAGTGTTCAATCAGTACCTTGGTATTGTTTCAATTTGTTATTAACAGATTGCATTACATAACCATTGTAAAGTGTGTTCTGTAGCAGTTTTAATATGATCTTTATCAAAAATGACATCGTTCACAATCTCAAGAAAAAAAGCTAAGTTTTCGAAGTTATTCCCAGCTTCCCAGTTTATGTTAATTGCTGATTTTATTTCTTCTTATAAAATGTATTTTTCAATATTATATCGTAGGCATAAAAAAATTTGGGGGCCTATCGTAACTTTTAAGGAACGGTTTTTCTTTCCTTAATAAAAAAATTATTTTTACATAATATTTTTTTAATTATTTTTCCTGTCCATTAAACACTGCTTGTAACCAGTATACAAAACATCTTTGGGGACAAAATGTCAGGCATTAATGGGTTAATTCTAGTCAAGTAAATATTTCTTTAATATTGAGCAAAAGCATATAAATTCGTACCTATTTATTGGATTTTCCCTTTAAATGAACATTATTGGAATGAACTCTTTACTCACTCTTTGCACTCCTGCGTGAATTATTAGACATTCAATTTCGCTGTTGAGTTATTGTACTATTCGCGTTTATCAGAATTAACTTTTGAAAATCAAATTACAAAAAAAAAATATCTTGCTATTTTGAAACACGTGTCACACGTAATTTTATTGCTAACAATGCCATTAATGTAGCTTTATTTTTAATATCTTGCACAAAGACCCTTTTTTAAGATACTTTTGATTTTAATAATGAATTTCTCCTTTTGCAAATTTTTGCTGGTAAGTAAGAACATTTAGAGTTTTCCTTATCACGGAATTACCATGAGTAAGGTCACATGATCAAGATAAATCAGCACGGACTTGCAAAAAAAATAGTGTTGCCAACCAACACATCAAACATCGCATAAATGAAACATGGATTTTTTTAATAATATTTCTCCGTTGAAATGATGCCAAAATGCTTTCTATTTTGCTACTATGTAGTATTCTTTCTTAAATGTGTCTGCGACACAATTTCTAAATCGAATGATAACAAAGATTCTAAAAGGGTGAATGTTCCAAAAAGATACCATGCCGACTTCTAACTGCTTTAAGATGAAAAGTGGATCTGTTCTGTATTTTCAATTTTATAACAAGTTTATTATTCTCAAAAGTTTTATTTTCCTCTCTCGGTATCATTTGGAGTAGTTGCTCTTATTAAATATCAAAAATTAATTACAGTCGATCTTTGTGTCTTTGTATAGAAAAAAAATTACATAAAGTTTAACTAATTTCTCCAACTAACAGGTGGGTAACAAACTTGCTGTATTTTGCAACTTCGTTAAATAGAAGTCCAATTGCAATTAAGTTTTACCTCACTCTGAAAAATGGCCGCTTACTGTACATTTCTGGCTATCTATTCACTACAAATAACCACTTAACATCATATTAATACGCAGCAAAGAGTTTCTTCCCTACTTGACCAATAATCGCCTCTAAACCTGTTAAATCTCCACTTCAACAATGCTCCAAGCTAAGATGATTACCACCGCAAGCCCTCAAAGTGGATGTAAACCACTTTTGCCGCCTTGTGCAGCGCTGCTTATTATAATTCTGCTTTCAAAGATACCTCTTTATTTGAGAGGCTTGGAACTTCGAACGAATAGTCGACGGGGAATTTGAATGGATGGAACTAATCTCACATCGGTTTCTCCTTTCAGTTCAACAAAGCTGCTGGATGTTAAGTTCGATTTAATCTGCTTTCTGTTGATTTTGTTGCGATCAGCGCTTAAATTCTGCATGTTTTTCAGAATTTTGTTGGAATTTTTACTCTCTTTTACGCAGTAGAGGAAGTATTGTAATCGCGATTTTCTTTTCCTGTTACTCAACTCTCTATCATTTTGCACCCCCACCCCCCCTCGATGGAAGGTTGAGTAGTTTTTCAACCCGCCAGCAAGCGTATATGTACCTATGAACATAAAAACTGCCGAAGCGATACGATTAACGATATAATTGCATAACTTTTTTTTTTTTTTTTGCTGAAATACAAAACGTAGACATCGAGAAAAAACCCATCGAAAGCAAGACAAAGATTTTAAAACATCGGCAGTGAAACATCGTTAGAAAACTTTTTCATGTTAGCTAGATATTAGAATTACTAATTAACACTAACTTTTTACAGTATATTTTCATGAAAACAATGTTGAACTATAAGACATCGACATAAAAAAACCTGCGAATGCGAAACAGCGATGATTAAAAAACATTGTTCTCTCTTTTACTGAAACAAAACATGGACATCGAAAAAAACATCCGACGCAAAACATCGATATTTAAAAATTATCGACCATAAAACATCGATAGAGAAAACATCGATGTTTTCAAAACATCGACATCGATGTCGCACCTCTAGTAATTATTGCATCTATGTATTTACATGCACGATTGTGAAACTTGTTGCCAGGGTATAAGTGGAAAAATAAAAAATGGAGTGTTTGCTTTTATTGGACAGAAAAAAAAATTCTATACTGGACCCGTGGTCTAAGTTAACCCATTAATGCCTAGCGTCACTTTTTGGGGGCGGTCCAAAAAAGGGTCTGAATTTCCCCAAAACGAACATTTCAACCAAATAATATACAATTTATTACGAAACAATACCAATGAGTACCTTGGTAGTGTTTCAATTCGTTATTAACAGATTGCAGCACATAACCATTGTACCAGGTGTGTAAGTATGAAACCGGAATTTTTCTACAGAATAAACACGTTTATTGTAATGATATTATACAAAGTACCTCATTCAAAGTATTGTCCGTCGCTATCTATACATTTTTGCCATCTTTTTGGCAATTTGTGGATTCCGCGCCAAAAGAACTGTTGATCGTTTGAGGCAAACCAGTCATCGAGCCATTTTCGTACAGCTACTAAAGAAGTCAAGCGCTGCTCAGCAAGTACGTGTCCCAACGATGCAAATAAGTAATAATCGGATGTTGCAAGGTCCGGTGAGTAAGCCGCATGCAAAAGAATCTCCCAACGGAACGACTCTATCGTTTCCTGGACCCGTTTTGCTTTGTGTGCTGGTGCGTCGTCATGCAGCAAAATCACCTCGTGTTGTCTTTGTTGGTATTCTGGTCGTTTTGCACTCAAAGCTCGATTCAAATTGGTCATTTGTTGTCCATAGCGTTCAGTATTGACAGTTTCCCCATTTCTTCGTCCAACAAGACTTGCAGGTCAGCGTCTTCAAACTTTTTCGGTGGTCTTCCACGTTCTTCGTTCCTCACGTCAAAATCGCCACTTCTGAACCGTTTGAACCACTCGAAACACTGTGTTTTACCGAGAGCATGCTTACCATACGCCTCCACAAGCATTCGATGCCATTCGGCTGCGGTTTTCTTCAGATGAAAACAGAAAACTAGTGATGTCCGCAAATCGTAATTTGTTGGCACAAAACTCGACATGTTTATCTCTAATAAACTAATGCTACTGAATGAAACTCGTGTTATTGTGAGTTGGAAATCTTTGTCTGATATCAATACAACAACAAGACACCGCTGACGTGATGAGTCGGTAACTACATCGACATCTAGCGCCACCGATGGGAAATTCCGGTTTCATACTTACACACATGGTAAAGTGTGTTCCGTAGCAGTTTTAATATGATCTTTATCAAAAATAACATCGTTCACAATCTCAAGAAAAAAAGCTAAGTTTTCAAAGTTATTCCCACCTTCGCAGTTTATGTTAATTGCTGACTTTCTTTCTTCTTATAAAATGTCTTTTTAAATACTACATCGTAGGCAGATTTTTTTTTTTTAGTAAAACAAGTATGTACCCTCTGGGGTCTATCGTAACTTTTAAGGGACGATTTTTCTTTCCTTAATAAAACATTTCTTTTTTACATAATATTTTTTTATTATTTTTCCCGTCCTTTAAACACTGTTTGTAACCAGTATACAAAATATCTTTGGAAAAAAAATGTCAGGCATTAATGGGTTAAGAATATGATTTTAAACAAGGCTTCTCATTTATCGCGTTTTAAAATAGGTGACTGGTGTAATTTAATAGCGTAAGTGGAATTATTTTAAGCATAATTTATCAGTATTTCGGTATGTTCATTCAAACTGTTCAACAAGACAATTTTGTAGACTCTGCAATCCCTTAAAATACGAGGCTTTTTTTTTTTTTTATCATTATCGAGTAAGCTCCAGTTTCAGGTTAGCAGCTCTAGTTGCATTCATCATTAAGGCCCTTTATTTATTTTACAAAGCATATTATTATTTGTCAATTCCTCTTAGAAAACAAAATATTCTTCGCTCCCTAATTATTTTCATGAAAATATGTAGCTTCATATATTTTCACTATGATACTTTATGAGACATACGTAAGCTTTTGAGCCAGCTGGCTCAATTTATTCGTGTTTCATCTTTTAAAAGGAAATTCTTGCTCATATAGAAAGCATTAAATGGAGCTCTGATGTCTGCTTTAATACTTCCGTCTTTGAAACTTATTTCTTTCTTTACTTAAACACCGTCAAACCTGAGATTGTTTGAAAACTTCCTCTTCAACAGCGCCATTGTTATGCCTTGAAACCTAAGACGTCGTTCTAGTTTCAGAAAATATGAACTGTGCTTAAATTCTTACCTGAACTATAAATCTTAAAGTTTAGTTTGTTGTCGTCTTCGTTGGTTGTTTATAAAGTGGGGGATCATTCGTTTCTACCCACTAGTGTATCCAGAATTTTCTCCTCGGAAAAGTGAGGGAGTGTTGTCATACGGTCCTTAAATGCATATGCAATCACTTATGCTATTTCTCAGTTGCAATCTCTTTGTAGGTACGCCATTACTCCTAAATACGTTATCAAGCTTCATAAGTAAGGCATCGATACATTTTTTCCTACTATGGACAAAAAATAAACAGTTTACGTTTTGACTGATTTACGAAAAATTGCACTTCAAAAAAAAAAAAAAAAAAACGATTTTTTTTTAATTAATTTTTTCGAATGCTTCAAACGAGTGAGCTAATATCAGCATAAGTTTAGCAGGAAAAATCAAAACCACGTTAGTGCATGGGGTTGTTCATTAAAACCCTATTTCCTGGGCCCCTATCACTTGTGCAGCCAGACCTTTTTTTTTTAAGCATTTTGATCATGTAGTCATAAATGTATACGTATATATTACCATATTAGGATAAGAAATGTGACTTTAAACATATGATTTTAAGGGACATTGAGGGGCTACCGCTGAGCTTGTAGTTTCTGCGCAAAATGTATAATACTAAACAACTGAAATATAATATCATTTAGGGTATATTTCAACCATGTCAGTTAACTTTGTGATACCTCAAATTCTTTCATTTTTTTGACTTCGGGAAAATAAAATGAGAGAACCTAGTACCGAACTCCACTGGCGAGGTTATGAAATAAGTTTCCTACTCTCGCTATGTATTTTACCAAAATATGTTGATAACATTACACAGAGCTGATTGTATCCTTTAATAATTCTGAAATTAAGTTGAGAAGAAGTCCTTTTTAAATTTGCCGAAATTTGCCGGAATATTATGTGCAATATTATAAATGATAGTAATGCTATCAAGTACAAAAGAGAAGTTTTTAAATACTTAGAAAAAAAATCCGCTTCGAAGCACCACTTTATTAAAATAATTTGTTTTGTATAACAATCCTGACGGCGTTCAAAATGACTTCAAGTGGTATGATAGCTTAAAACCTTCCGAATAATTCATTTTAACTGACTTTAGTAATGATTATTTCCTAATTTTGGTTAACTATGTTATAGTTTAAGGATTTTTCTGCCATTTTATACCAACAAACACAATAAAACTATTAAATCATGAGCAGGACAGTGTAAAATAGAAACACTGTGGCTCAAAATTACCGTGAATAATTGTACTTGCATAAATGAATTACATTGCAAACTCGGGATAGAAATTCGATGCATAAATTTCCTTTAATCAACTTGCGATTGATTGCTAAATATATCGGCAAACACAAACACGCTTGGTATGGCGTTGCAAGTAATCTAATTTTACTAGGCTCGAATGGTGTATTTTTGACGTTTATTTTGCCTTTCATTGGGTGAGAGCATTACACCTTAAGTGAATTATCTTGTCGTTAATTATGGTAATGATAGTTGTGGTTGAAGATCTATGTACTTGCCAACTTCAAGAAGATTCAAAGAAAGATAGTTAAAAAGCTCTTTCGAGGCTCAAAGAATAGGTATCTAAAGATTGAATTGGAGATTTTTAGTGAATAATTTGTGACTACAATACACTGCAAAAAAAAGCTGTTATTATCTACTTATATTAAAAACTGAGTATCTTTCTAACTATCTTTCTTTCTTTCTAACTATCTATCTACGCCACGCTTCTTTCTCCTGAACGCCGATGAATTGAAAGTGGAACCAGGTACCGATAGATAGGTAATTTTTCAGGCTTCATTAGTTTTAATTTATATAATTAGTACCAGGGGACCGAGCCCACTCGGTTAAAAAAAAAAAAAAGAGGTTTGTAAACTCGTGTTTTTTTCTAAAATGCGAAGTACGTATTTAGATAAACTTGAAAAGCATATTTTGCCTTTGGTTGCAATTACGCATTTAAAACAGCCGTAATTTGTTTTAAAAAACACAACCTTATTTAATCCATGCTCACCGTAAAATCACACCCAATTTCATTTCATTTGGCGCCGAAAGCGCGGGAGAGGTTGATGAGAATGGATGCAGAGTCCCTGTTCTCCAGTACGCATTTGGTTACAGTTGGTTTTGACTTTCACTTCACTTCACACTCCAAGGTTCTTCCCCGTACATACCACAACTCGTGGTTTAACCGGGATGGGGCTCCGAAGAGCGCTCTGTTCATTTTTTAACCAGGCCCAAGGGCCGAGCAAACCCTTAGCCCAGCATCTCACAGAGGTAGCGTTTCACTTGGAGGATTTTATGACCACGAACATTTTTAACGTCCCCTAGCCACCATTAATGAAGAAGGTGGATCTTTGATCGGCTCGGCTCCCTCTATATGATCGGCCCGGGACCCTCCGGTTACGAGTCCGACGACTTACCGATCGGACTACCGCGGCCCACACCCAATTCTAACTTTATTTTGATTGATCTCTTTTAAATTTCAAAAACAATAATAATTATCTAATTATCACGTGTTGCCACAACTCGTTTGCCAAATACAATACAATTTTAAATTTACGTTGATGTGATTAAATATGAAATCTATTGTTATAATAAAACTTTTGAATAAGTGAAACAGCCTGTATAAGAGACTATATCTAGTGAAGCCTTGCTTTAACATTTCAAAAACAATAACAATTTAACGTTGCCAAATACCATAAAATTTAAACTCGCGCTGATGTGATTAAATAAGAAATCCAATGTTTATAACAAAACGTGGTCGCCACGGAAACAGTAACAATGAAAGTAATCATAAACAAAATGGCGAAATAAAAGCTTCTCAAACTTTCAATGAAGGCATAAAAAAAACGGGGTTTTTTGTGAAAACTCGCGTTTTTACAGAAAAAACGCCGACGTAGATGAACTCAAAAACCAAAACTCTATCTGAATACCAAATCTTATCAAAATCGTTAGAGCCGTTTTCGAGATCCGAAAAATAAATATATATATATATATACAAGAATTGCTCGTTTAAAGGTATTAGATACGATTTTAATTAACGAAGATATCAATTAATAAGTAGTCAAATTTAAAGCGATTAGGCCTTTTTAATGATTATATATGAAATCCATTGTTACAAAACGTAGTTGCTATGAAACAGTAATAATAATGATAATGAGAATTTTGAAGGAAGGCTTAACTAAATCAAACATGAAACTCATGAGCGATCCGCTTACGTTGTACTTTTATCGCTAGCTACTTGCAGTTTTCTGAAATATAAATTAGTTGAAAAGCCATCTACTTATATTAAAAACTGAGTATCTATGTCTGCTTCTTTCCTTTGAGCGAGCTGAACTTACTGAAACTTTCCTCACTATCTTGAAGGCGCGAAGTGCCCGTGCAACATCTCAATAATTCGAATGATTTTTTGATGCAGGAAAAAAGAAAAGGCGCGAAGGCGCCTCTTCGCGAGCCGCCTTGGCCGGTCATAGTTATTTTGAAATTTTCCTCACTACTTTCAAGGCACGAAGTGCCCGTGCAACGCCGGGCCACGTGCGTGGTATTTCTTGGAATCTAATGAACATTAAATTATATCAAGTAATATAACATCAGAATGAGGTAAAAGTTAGGGAGGGGGGACATTATGCACCATCATGCCGCAGGAAGCTAATCTAGCTGCCCTGGCAGCTAGTTACAGTATAACAGCAGAGGTTCCAGTTTAAAACTGAAAAATGCAGTTGAATAAACTGAAAATAGCAATTTTACAGTTTATTACTGTAAATTAGCAATTTTACAGTTTACTGCTATAAAATTAGCAATTTTACAGCTAACTACTATGAAATTAGCAATTTTACTGCTTATTTCTGTAAAATTTCTGCAAAATTAGTTGTATTATGCTGTAAAAACATCTATTTTTTACAATGAAAGTGCGTATTGTTTTTAATCGTCAAGAAATATTTTTTGAATCATCAGAACTCATTTATTGAGTAAACGGCGCCAATTTATGTAGCTACTTATATACAGAGCTGTCGGTAACGCGATAACAGTGTCGCTAGTTCTATTGTTTTCTCCCGTCTCAAAAAATCTCCAACCGGCCTAAGGAATTAGGCTCGTCATTTAGAGAGGTCAGCCCCCCCCCCTCCCCCCAACTTTGAGAAATCAATGTACTTACATATT
The DNA here is from genome assembly GCA_038373865.1 of Uloborus plumipes. Classification (NCBI taxonomy): domain Eukaryota; kingdom Metazoa; phylum Arthropoda; class Arachnida; order Araneae; family Uloboridae; genus Uloborus; species Uloborus plumipes. The sequence continues at coordinate 24,929 of JAXGGA010012685.1, read as the reverse complement.
TGTGGGCGTGGTTTTTATCATTTTCTGATGAAATTGCATTGTGTTTGCACCGTTTGACCCCCCTAGAAGAACTGAAAATGACAGGCTTGTAAAGAAGTTTTCACTTTAAAAAAATAGTAAGAAGAATGAGTTCCAGTTCAAAAAAATTTTACGTAATAATATTTTAACGCCTTTTCAATTTGAGACATATGTAATTGGAGACATTAATTAAAGCTAAACCTTGGAAATTGGAGCTATGGGAAGAATGGTACGATTATTTTATGTGACTCTTATTATAGTAAAAATCTACTCTAATGATTCAGTAGTTGAATAAGTAAAAATTCCTTACAGTAATTCTCATTTCAAAATAGCTTCCTAGAATTTACTAGTCTGTACTGCTGGTAAATTATAGATGCAATTTTACTTATCTTGTTTATGCTTTACGCTAATGGCGTTTGGATTTAGCTTCCATTGAACTGCCAAAAAATATTAGTTATATACAGTGAACTCTAGCTTATGCGCCGGCCCAAGGGAGCAACAGAAAAAGGCGCATAAGTGAGAGAGACGTATAAGTGAACAAGCCTATTTAGAGGAATAAAACGCAACATAGGCTCGCTCTAATGGAATAATTATTAAGAATGTTTCTATAGAAAAGGGACATATTGCTACGGTTTGACACTTACTGTAACGTAACTACAATGATAATGAGAAAACAAAAATTGTAGAACACCTAATTACAAACTGTTCCATTTAAAACGATCCATAATAGTTAATTGTCTCTCTCCGAATTCTAGTTCATGCAGCAAAAATGCCTTCCGTGAGGAGTAAAGGCAAAAGATTAAGGAGAAAATTGAAGAAAAATGCTTATTTTTTAAAGAAAGTAAATTATATTTTTGACATTTTACTGGAAATTCGGGGCATAAGTGAAATATTTATCGTTAGAGCGATGTATAAACGAATGATACTATCGTTATTTTGCTGTGGAATGTGCTGGGACCATTCAAAATTGTCATATAAGTGAAAAAGGCGCATAAATGAGGGGGTGTATAAGTAAGAGTTCACTGTATTTAGATACATTCGAGCAATGAAGTACTTACATCTATTACTCAGTAAGAAAAGAATGTTATTGGAAAAAAATAGTTAATGGGTTTCAAAAGGTTATGCTTTTCACCTCAGAATAAATTAAACTAACTTTCCATTAAAAGTCGTCTGCACTAAGGGCTGAGACTCTAAGGGCTCTAAGGGCTGGACTCTAAGGGCTGAGTCCGAGTCATGCACCTCCATTCGTATGACGTCGTCATCGGGATCTTGCACCTCATCAGCCCAAGAAGTAGCCCGTGGTGAGGTCGCTGATATCAAACTTCTTAAACTTCTGTCTGGGCGGAGTTTGTAGAGGCATTTGCCATCCTTATCATAGGTAATAATGAAATTTCATCTGCTGAAAAATGTTTCCCATCCGTAAAGTTAATTTTAAATAATACAACAGCGATGAGTTTTCAGTTAAAACGCAACACTCATTTTGGATGCCTTATTGGTGCAAATGATTTTCCGATCAAAAGAAAAGTTGCCCCCCCCCCTCTTAATACACTTTTCCAATATCAATCTTTTGTTCAACATAATAACATGCACTTAATTTTCATCTGTTTTTCCTTGGACCAAAATTATAAGAAGAAAATATTCTTATGGAAAAAAGTCATCATCCTCAAATAAATCTAACTAAACTAACAGCGCTTAGAGTCCGAGATGTTCGCCAAAAGAAGACGCTAATTAATAAGAGTTTCTGGAAAAGTAACTAACTGTATAAATTAATTCTGGCTTATCAATGATGCATTTCTGTGCTTCGCCAAAGTAATACAGATTTGTCAGAGGTCGCAATCTTTCTGGAATTAGGAACTTTTTTTCCAAATGTACTAATTATTTTTCAAAATGTACTAATTATTGTACTAATTATTATAGTCAGAGTCGGTTATTTTCCCTCAGAGTCCGCGACTCTGCCATTGTTTCGGAGTCAAAGTCGGAATCAGATGAATTTTAGAGTGATATTTAATTTATTTATTTGATTACTGTATTTATTTATTTATTTATTTTTTTCTGTTCTTAATGAAAAAAAAAACTGTCAAAGATATTAACAAATATAAAACCAAAGTATAGTAAATTTTACTTAACTTGCATACTTAAATACTTAAAAAATACGTAAAATATTCCAAAAACTAACCCCCCACCCCCTAAACAGAAACAGAAACACACACACACACACACATATTATAAATATTTCTTTTTAAAACTTTCAAAATCTTATTTTAGTGCATATGCTTTTATAAAGCCGTCAGCATTACGTGTCAGGGGTTCTTTTTTTAAGAAACAAAAGTTTTGAGATGAATAAAAGAAAAAAAAATCAACTGTAAAAACTTGACCAACACTTAAATGAAAGGTACCTTTGAAGTGTTGGCTTTGAATTTCCAATTTCTTTGTGTGCTTATTTTTTTTTTATTAACGTAATTTACCCTTTTTAACCCATTAATGTCTAGCGTCCCTTTTTAGGGACGGTTCCAAAAAGGGTCTGAATTTCCCCAAAATGAACATTTCAACCAAATTATAGTGTTCAATTAGTACCTTGGTATTGTTTCAATTTGTCATTAACAGATTGACGCACCTAATCATTGTAAAGAGTGTTCTGTAGCAGTTTTAATATGATCATTATCAAAAATCACATCGTTCACAATCTCAAGAAAAAAAGCTAAGTTTTCAAAGTTATTCCCAGCTTCCCAGTTTATGTTCATTGATGATTTTATTTCTTCTTATAAAATGTCTTTTTAAATATTATATCGTAGGCAGAAAAAAAATTTAGTAAAAAAAGTATGTACCCTCTGGGGTCTATCGTAACTTTTAAGGGACGATTTTTCTTTCCTTAATAAAAAAAATATTTTTTGCATAATATTTTTTTTATTATTTTTCCTGTCCATTAAACACTGTTTGTAACCAGTATACAAAATATCTTTGGAAAAAAATGTCAGGGATTAATGGGTTAACGAGAAAAAAACCTGAACAAAGTGATGCATCTTATTTCCCTTTTTGCGAAGGTTTTTTTCCCCTCGTTTATTGTTCTCGTAATGCTTTTAAAATGCATTCTGCTCCCAAGATAACAAACTCTTGCCACGTTTATAGCTTTGTTTAGCTGCCTACTAAGTACACACCTATTAATTATGACATCATATGTTGACATAGAAGCCACTTGCTACGCGTCTAGAGGTAACGAAAGATGATATCAGTCGAAATTGATAATTGATCTTTGAAGACAAAATTCGTTGCTCTTATTTGAACTGTAACCTGGTTCGAAGTTTAAAGTTAACCATTTAAAAGCACAACGTATTATGAACGAAAAAACATTCATTGGAGAAAATAATTTAATGATATCAAGACATGTATTCTAAAAATTGTGGGGGAGCAGGGGTGCCCATCCCCCCCAAGCTCAATGGCGCAAATTCCCCCCCCCTCCCCCCAATTTTTCACAACCCTCTGATTATTTATTTTTTATTTATTATTATTTATTATTTATTTTAGTATTATTCATTTTTTTAATAATATTATTATTTTTTTAATATTTATTTATTTTTTAAATATTATTTATTTATTTTTTAAAAATTTTAACTATTATTTTATTATTTATTATTAATTTTCTAAAAGTACTAACTATGCGTAGAACAGAATCGCTTTTTTTTCTCTTCCGGACATTCCAAGCACACTCACACACACAAAATAAATAAATAAATAATAATAATAAAGAAATAAAAGAACTAATTTAAAGTTAAAATATTAATTAATGAATAATTTTTATTAAAAAATCAGAAAATAATTTAAATAAATAAGTAAACAAATAAATTAGTTTTAAAAAACCCCACCCAAAAATTTTGATGGCTCAACTTGCGCCATAACCCCGCCTCCCCCTGTGGGCACCCCTGGTAGGGGGGGGGGGTATTCTGAGGAATTAACCCGGTTATTTCGGAAGGAAATAATGAATTTCTCGAGTATTTTTTAACGTTTTCAAGAAATAAAAACTTAAGTGCTAATATAGTTGCTTGAATTATTATTTTTCACTTTTTCTTTTACTGTTATGAATTTCGTTTTTTTCAATGTTATAAATGCCAAATGGCTCAATATTTTGTAATAAAATAAGTGTGAGAACTGTACACTTTCAATTAGTTAAGGTTTATGAATAGCAGTTATCTTTTCCTTAATACTTAAAAGATTTAGTTTTTTTACAGCCACTATTTTTACGATCACACATAATGCATTTGTCACTCTGAAGTTTTCTTCAATCTTATAAATGCAAAGTGACTCAACATTTTATGATAAAATGAGTGCAAGAACAAAACACTTTCAATTAGATAAGGTATGTGAATAGCAGTTATCTTTTTTTTAAAAAACGATACGTAAAGATTTCGTTTTTTTTTTTACAGCCACTACTTTCAAGATAACACTGCGTCAAAAAATAGATTTCTGCATATTGCATTTTTGAAAACAAAAATTGAACATCAATGTAAATTACTTACCAACCGCTACTGCTTGTTGATACGTCTTGATCAAACTGTTTTATACTTGATTTTAATCGAGTATCTCTGAAACGATTCCCACAAAAAGCGATCGATATCAGCTCAATCCATCTTTATGACCTTTCAAAGCTCGGCGTAAAAATATCTCGCTATTGCCCAATGTACTTAAGGGTCACTCCCATAATATCTAAATTCGGAACAACATTGTTCGTTTGAAACATTCGGTTTAATTTAAAAATAATTTATTATGTCCGATGATCAAAGCGAAATAATGTTCAATCCTAATGGAAGCTAACTACACGGCTATTACTTTATTAACATTTTTTCCTACATCACTCATTGAGCAATGTTTTAACTTTTGTTTTATTTATTTATTTTCTTAATGATTTACTGTCTGGTCTTCTTAGGTAAAACCTTCCCCGCATTTACGCATGCGTCAGGTCTTCTCTTATCTCACCAAAATAGTGGTGTCAGGTAAGATAACAATAAGGGGAAAAATAATAAAAAGTATTTTGAGCCGTATCAAACAACGTGGAACGATGCTATTTTAAAATACATAGTTTAGTTGAATGTGTCAAAAGGATATAGCAAATGCAAGTTTTAAATTGAAAACTTCGGAAAGTTATCACCCACAACACATCTACCCTTTTTTAAGTGGAACTGTCCGCGAGTGCTAGGTGCGGCTTTCATGGCCAGACAGTACTCTTTTACTGTCTAATGTTCTTTGCTCAACCTTCGTCGAATTCGCGCATGCGTCCGATCTCATAAAAAAGGGGGGAAATGCAAAGTAATATTCAACCAGAAAGTAACAAGCGAGTTTCAACTGAAAGTATCGGAAAGTGCGCCTCCTTAACCTGTCAACCCTTTTTCAAATGGAAGCGTTTGTGACTGCCAGGTGCGGAGTTCAAAAACGAACAGAACATTCCTTTTATTTTTTTATTCTTATTTTTATTTCACAAAAGATAGAGTATCGGAAGTAAGTAAACATTGTGTTGGATGTGTACTATGTAAACGAACATCCATATAGTTTTTCTTTTGCCATAGAAAGCACCTCAAATTATGATCATAATGAGTTTTGACATACTTGAGTTCGTGCCAAAATGAGCGAACAATTACTTCCCCAAACTGTCAGACATGTAATTAATTATTTTATTTTTTGCATTAAAGTAGTTTTTGTAACCGTTCTTTAACTCCAAGTGAAGTTTTACTATTTATGAATTTATTTATAATTATTACTCTTTTGTTAAAAGGGGTGGAGGAATCTCAGCCGTTCAGTTTTTTTTTTTTGTTTTTTGTTTTTTTTTTTTTTTCATGTGTTTAATGGTCACCGAGTGTTTTTTTTTTTTTTTCAAAAAGGAAGAAAGAAATGAAAAAAAAATCCTCTCCGGTTTTGTTTTGTTTTTTTTTTTTAATCATTTTTTTTCTTTACGAACCACAAGCGTAAGGCTTTTTTTTTTTTTTTTTTTGAAAAAAAGAAAACCATCACTGGTTCACAAATTATTTTTTCAACAGATCTTGCCTTTTCCGCTACCAAAAAAAGGCGGTGAAACGCTGCAAAACGGCATATTGGCTGGCGTTTCCCCTGCATTAACACTGCGCTGACAGAGAAACATATTTTACAGAAGTTCAGGATAGAACCTCACAGATCCAGACTAATAGGGGATACATGCCATCCGGATTTCTGAAAGTGAGCATAAAGCAAAAAAAGGCTACTAATTGAGTCAAGATGAATGAATAAATTGTTCTGCATGATAAAAATTGCGTTTTGAATTCAAGAGAATGAAATAAAATTGCATAGAAGAAAATTACGAAAATGCATTACAAAATTTCATTATTGCTCAAACTCGTCTTTTACTTATACAGTATGTACATCTAAATCTGTGTTCAGATTAAGAGAAGTCCGGTTTAACGAGTACCGGATTAATGAGGGTATACTAGGCTGCTTTTTAAACTTGATTCAGGCTTAACTTTTTCAACAAATAAAAAGGTTTCCCATTTACAAATAAAACTAAAGCTATATTTAGATAAAATACATTGCAAATAACCATCTGGGGACAAACCCTCAGTTTTGGTAAAAAGTGTAGATACAACCTCTGTGCTTAGCACGACAGTATAAAACTTTTGGATTTCTTACGGCCGAAATAGACCTTGGCCTAAATAACCCAAATTGGGTTTTTACAAATGAGTATATATCCAAAAGCATTACAGGTAGAACGATGGAGAATATATGGAAATAGCCAAAACCTCATCTACATCTGGAATTCAGGTGGTATAACGACTACAGTATTTTTTGAATCCCGGCAGAACAAGAAAAGCTGTGTGTTACGTCCTGATAGCTTTCAGCATCGTCCTAGCAATGTCCTGGTCCGTCATTACTGCCACATAGAAGTTGTCCTTGAGTTCTTTTAACGCTTTCTGTAGTGAGGGTACATGAAGAAGGTCATTAATGTACTCCTAAAGCACTGCAAAAACAGATAAACATCACAGATGCTGTAACACACAAAAAGATGCTTCTCTTGTTTTGTCGCCATATTAAAAATACTACTCTCGTATTACCACCTGATTAACACAACTCCAAATTTTGGTGAGTTTGGTTATTTTCATAGTTGTGGGTGCTATGCTTTTGGATATATGTTAGACCGACAATTGAATGAACACCTCGTATTTTTTATTAAAAAAAATAACGTTTTAAACCATTTTTCTTAGATAAATTGGCAGTAGTCGCTCCCTTCTATACATTTACGGAAAGAAAACTACTAGAAGATGCCCTGTTTATCCACAGGTTGGGGTGTTCATTCACTGCGTCTGGGCAATTTTTTCCATTTCAATCCCCCAAAATTCCTAGCACAACAGCCATAAAAGTTCTCTCGCAAGTTTAAACATAATTACATATGGACAACTCCATGGTAACAGAAGTCTCAGTTTTTTACAAAACAGCTCATCAAGGCTACTAATATTTTAAATTGTTGCTCTATTTCACGAACTTAATGAAGAACATGGTCTCTACTACCATATAATGCAGTCGAATTTTGATAAATTCCAGAAAAAAAAATGAAATATCGGTATTTTCTCCGTAGCAAACGTACTTCGTTAGAGACTTCCGTTACGGAGCCGAAATACCACCATTAGGGTGATTCAGAAATGTATGGAAAAAAATAAACTTTGTATTTTTGTGCGTCTTACCCACTTATTTTGTGCCACTATATACGCTGATTACTTGTGCAAAATTTTGACAAAATATATTAATATTTAGAGGTCGCTCAAACGCCTTGAAATTTCGTGATGTTGACAAAAACGTGAACGTAAATGATATCCATGCAAAAAAGTAGCCTTTGTATTTTTGTTCGTCTTACCGTCTTATTTAGACCTTTATATACACTGAATTATTTGCCCAAAATTTTAGTAAATTATATTTACATTTAGGAGTACTTCAAATTTTGTGATAGTGGCACAAATGCGAACCAAAATATCAATAATAAAGTTACTTTATTGCTTTTTTATATCTCTGAAGAAAAAAAGCGTGAAATCACAAAATGAACTAAAAAACTGAAAAACCAATGAAATTCAGAAAAGTATGAAAACTAATCAAATACGGAAAAAATATAAAAAACAAATTTAAATACATTAAATATATAGTAATTCGCTCATTAATTCTTGCAATACTTTTTAAGGTTACTTTTTTACAACTTTGGAACCGTTTCTGTGTTCCTGTACCACTTGAAGAAGATACTGTCTTAGTTTTTCGTCGTTAGTAAGTCTTAACAAATGCTTCAATAAGGGCCATGCCACGCTCCGTATTGTCGTTTACAATCCTCAGTTTCTTTGGTAGTACAAAGCCTTGTTGGTAGCTATCTTGAAGATTCCAATGCTCAGGATCAAAAAACTGATATATTTTGAGTTTCTTCTTTACATGAATTAGGACGCTGAAAATGTTCTAAATCATTTCTCAGTGCTTGCACAAAAAGGGTTGCTGGGAACCCAGTTCTCAGATATTCTTTCCCATTATTGACAAGAATGTGAAAGAAATCATATTCATATGTTACGAACACCTTTTCTTTGTCCAGCTGCAAGTTTAAACTGGTTTGAAATATCCATAACTTGAAGCCATAAAGAATCTTTGACACAGATATAACACGAGGGACCGCTCCTGGGATACGAAAAGATACACCAAGAGAAGGTGCTCCGCTCAAGAAAATCGCACTAAGCTCTAGTATCTTCCTTGGACACTTCTTTTACATGGGTCATCAGAAGTTGACTTTGCGTAAGTTCCATTACTAGTTGCACGTTGCTCTGAATTGGCTACCAACTCCTCAACCTCATCGTTTCTCACTCCAGGTTTAAAATTAGAATGTTTTATCCTTGACTATGATTGCTGAAACCGCTTAAAAAGCAGTATTGTAGATCCAATGGCAGTGGATGGTTCCACGCAATTGCGTGAACACCGCATTTGACATTGCACGCAATCAAATACCCCAATTCTACCTATTTCTTGGTTTATCGGTTAAAATACCAAGAGACCAGAGACCAAGACTAGAATAGACTTCGGTTGTAATACCACAGAAAACACAATGTCTAAAATATAATGGCGGAAAGCACAATATAAAAGTTGCTTTCCTAGTTTTTTTCCCCACGTTCACACATGCTCCAACTTTAGTACCGGCACTGCATGTCGCATCGAAACACATATCACGTACGAGCTCAGTAAGTTCCCATTTAATCTAACTATGGTTATGGTACAGCAGCATTTGCCGTAGCAATTCCAGTGCCTGACTTACTAGAACCCAGAAGTAAATCATCAATGCTTGTGGTCCTGATACTAATATTGGTAAGAAACCCGCCGATCCTCCTTCATTTTCAAAATATATTTTTCATAAGTGTTTCGTTCCAGTGAACTATCAAAGGAAGTCGTGGATTTAAATGACTTTTGTAAGTTAACGGCTGATTCAGAGCGAATAGTTTGCCTTTACCGTTTCATGGACGTTGTCAAATCCTCCCCATTTTGACCCATACTTTGTACTGTAGCAGCTACTATCAAAGTGGCTTTCTGTCACTTATATTGGGCCCTGTCTACAGTGGATGCTAGGTGTTTTAGCTGAATAAACTCATACACCTCAAACAACCGAAAAGAAAACAGAAACCACAGCCCGAGCTTGCAGCTGCATTTTCTACCCAAACTCAGGTAAGAGATGATGCAGCTTTAGAGCGGGGGGGGGGGGAGTCGTTACAACTCACTTTGAGCTATTATTTTATTGACTGATTACTTAGTAGAGTAAACTAACATATAAATTATTCCATTTTATATGAAGAACAATATTATTTCGGGTGATGAGCTTATATACTCCAACTCTCGAAATTCCTAATTTTCAACAGAATTCGATCGCGTTGAGCGACCTCTAAATATTATTCAATTGAGCTAAAATTTTACATACATCACATTCATGAATAGTGTAAAAAAACTGCGGGGTAAGATCAAAGAAATTCAAATTTTTTTTTTTTTTTGAATCACCCTAACCACCATATAAATACTGTTTTTGAAAATCGTCTTGTGCAACCATCGATGAATTTTTCAAAATGCAATGCCCGTATATCATGTAAAATGTTTTTATTGCCATGTGGCAAATGCCTCAGTTTTTAACGATACTATGAATTTTTGTAAGTGACATTGCGCTTAATTGTTCATCCACTGGCCGGTCTACCCTGACATGTCGAAGAAAACTGAGTCATTTGTAGTTAACTCAGTAAATTTTTTACTTATACTCATAAGAACATTCGATGCGTTCTTTCAATTTTTGTAAAAACTGAGAACTGAATATCAAACCATTGTTGCAGAAAATCTTCGAATTTCCCCACCGTCACACCGAAATCCAAGAAATCGATTCGGAAGACTTCCAGAAATCCTTTATTCTTAATGTAACATTCGAGAAATTGAGATAGCATGCACGTCGGAGAATTGGAATCCTCGAGTCATTTTCAAGGAAACGAACTATTCCGGATTCCAGATTTGCTGGAATGGCGGGAATTGAGCCCCTCTCGAAGACGAAGAATCTTATTGGTCGTTCTCAAAATCACTTTCGAGAAGCCATTTTCCCCCCTTCCTAATTAAGAATACAGTCTGCAGTTCGGGGTATTTATAAGCGTATTTTACATTTTAATTCGGGTAAGTTGGGATGTTTAGAGAAGCTATTCAATGTGCGTGAATTGATGCTTATCGCAAATGACATGACTTTACTCATTTCCATGATTATTACTACTAGATATTTCAACCGCGGACATTTCAGCTCAAACACCATCTTATGTTATACGTATGTTATTTGCCTAAAATTAAGCTCCCATAATAGGGAACTAGCATTAATTGCGTATTTATCAGACTCTTAACCTGAATATTTTCAGCAACCGACACAATAAGGAAGGGGGTTATAAGTTTGATTTGTCTGCATATCTGTCGATCTACTTGTGGCACTCTATCGCCTAAACGGGTGGACCAATTTTGAAAAAAAAAATGTTTGAAATTAGAGTTTATCGAGAGTTTTCTTTGCTAGGTTGAGTCTTCGGATGACATTAATCAACGAATATATTAATTCAAAACCTTTAAAAACATAATTTTGAAGGAAAAGCATACTTAAAAATTTAAAACAACAGTACCAAAAGAAAGGGGAATTTTTTTGCGTCTGATAGAAAGAGTTTGGAACTTCCATGTTATACAGAACTCGAACTATAACATTTTTTAGCAAATGCGACTAAACCTTTATTTACGCGATTGGACACCAACGTCATTGCTGGTCGGACAACAAAAGAAAACTCCGTGATTTATTTGTTGCAAGTTTCTATTTGTTAATAATTAAAATACTTGTAATTGATTTTAGTATAAGAATTTTTCTTTTTGCCTCTTTATTCTGCTTTTGCGACTAGTAAATTTTGCTATACTAGACAAGTAGGCTGTGACATTTTATCTAGCTCGTTTTTCATAGACTAACGTCACGCTGACATGACGATGTTTTTGTCAAGAAACCTTGCAGTGTAGTATAGTAAGGATATATTTCCTTTTCTGTGTTTACCATGTTCTCTCGAAAACATTGTAAATGCAGTTAAATTAAAAATTCTTTCTGACCCGTAAAATTCGTTTTAAATATGAGGTCGGCAGTCAGGGTCGGGGGTTTATTTAATTTTTAATTTAATCTTCGTACTTGTTACTACTTTATATTTGAATCACCGACATTTAAGTTCTTACATCATCTGATTTAATGCATAGATTATAGCCATAAATATATGTTCCGAGAGAATAAAGAACTAGCATTAATCGCGTATTCAAGTGATAGTTATTTAGTTACATAGGTTGCAATACTCAGATTTGTAAGAACGCTTGTTTGTTATATTTTTTCTCAGACTCTATGGAAATAAAACTAAGCATTTTTTTCTCTTCGTCAATCCTACCAACAAATCAGCCAAAACTATTTTTAAACAAATAAAAAATATTTTTACGGCTAAAACTTTTTTACTGCAGAATGATAAAAGCATATCTTTTTCAAAATGTTTTGGCTGATTCTAAAGCAAATACGAAGCATGAATTATTTTCAAAAAAATATATATGATTATGCTTCGAAAAATTATTTCGCAAATTAGAGATTTACTTTTTAAATTAAAGTGCTACTTCAAGTTTCGAAAGAAAAACGCAGTATAAATAACATTACAGGTTAATTATTCTCATTAAAAGGAAATTAAGCATCTAATATTTTCGTTATCGCTACTTTTAGAGAGATACTTTTACTTTAAATAACAGAAAAAATTATAATAACATCGTTTCACGTTGTAGAAAATTAAGGGTTTAATGAGGAGACTAGACGATAAAAATGTTCCAATTTTTTTTCTCCTTGTAATGCTGAAACTATTAGTGTTGAAATTGTGAGAAAAGGAAACTTTTTACAGCATTTATTATTTAAAATAATCGAAATCATTAATATTGGAGATCTGATGATCAGTAAAATATTTATAATCATGTATATTTTACGTTAAATATCTTGCTTCAATAGTAATAGTCCGAGAGCCAGTAACAGATATATATGACCAAGTTCCTCTCAAGTGATAATTAGTAAAACGCAGCAGAAAATCGAACTATGAAGCCTCGTGAATGTCAGCTGAGGCTCGGTGGGGGGGATAAGCAGTTGGAACCTCCCACGCTTGAAGAAAAAAAAAATTCAGTCATTTCCTCTCGCCTAAAAATTTACCAGATGATAGCTTATATGTAACTATTGATAAATATATACGTCAGCTGGCTGTATCTCGGTGGAAAAATTGTCAGCTGATACTTTGAAGGTCGTTACGTAGAAGTTAGCTAGAAGCATTTACTGACTACACTGTTCGACAAAAAAAAAACCTTGAAAATGCTTCTGGTATTTTGAAGGCTGATTCTTATGTAAAATGACCCCCTGAATCCGAATATGACCCCCGTTTTCCCCCATCACGTCCCAATTTTTTTTTAAAACGCCCCCCTTTTTTTTTTCATTTTTCCTTAGTTTCAGGGCTATTATATTTTTTTTGGAGGGGAAAGGAGCCTTATATTCACCAATAAATTTTTTTGAAGGTCAAGAGAGACTCAAAGTTTAAAATCATGAGCACCGAGAAAAAAATCGGGGAACTTGGGGGGGGGGGCGTGGCCCCCCAAAATATTTGAAAAATCACCAAAAACGATCTTTTTATTCTAGTTTCTTTAAAAAGACCTTTAAAACATTTTTTTCGGTGCAGAACCAGAGTATAGGATCCGTTCCTATGGCTCCTGGGTCAGAAAAAAATTTTCACGCTGTAAAATTTAAAAAAAAAAAATAAAATAATGCTTTAAAAATCGCACTTTGCACTCGAGTTTTAAAGCAGGTCTTCAGCCAAAAAAAAAACAAAATTGTGGCTGATTCTTATGTCAAATGACCCCCTATTTCCAAATATGACCTCAGTTTCCCCCCTCCACCCCCTCTTTCCAGAGAGTCCCCCCCCCCCAATTCAGAGTCATTTTACTAATTCGGAGGGGAAAAGTACATTACGTAACCCGTTAACATAATTCTAAAAGGCAACAGAGGTTCAAAGTTCAAAATCATGTACATGTGTACCAAAAATATAAACTAGGGCGGTATACCTCCCCCCTCCCCCCCCCCCAAAAAAAAGAAAAGAAAATTCAATACTCTGATTTTTCACAAAAAAAAAAAAAAAAAAGGAAAGGTTTAAAACGTCTCTTAGAAAAACAAGAAAAGAAGATTTTTTTTTTTTTGGGGGGGGGGGGGTACACCGCCATAGTTTATATTTTTGGTACACATGTACATGATTTTGAACTTTGAACCTCTGTTGCCTTTTAGAATTATGTTAACGGGTTACGTAATGTACTTTTCCCCTCCGAATTAGTAAAATGACTCTGAATTGGGGGGGGGGACTCTCTGGAAAGAGGGGGTGGAGGGGGGAAACTGAGGTCATATTTGGAAATAGGGGGTCATTTGACATAAGAATCAGCCACAATTTTGTTTTTTTTTGGCTGAAGACCTGCTTTAAAACTCGAGTGCAAAGTGCGATTTTTAAAGCATTATTTTATTTATTTTTTTTTTTAATTTTACAGCGTGAAAATTTTTTCTGACCCAGGAGCCGTAGGAACGGATCCTATACTCTGGTTCTGCACCGAAAAAAATGTTTTAAAGATCTTTTTAAAGAAACTAGAATAAAAAGATCGTTTTTGGTGATTTTTCAAATATTTTGGAGGGCTACGCCCCCCCCCCCCCAAGTTCCCCGATTTTTTCTCGTGCTCATGATTTTAAACTTTGAGTCTCTCTTGACCTTCAAAAAAATTTATTGGTGAATATAAGGCTCTTTTCCCCTCCAAAAAAAATATAATAGCTCTGAATGAAAAAAAAAGGGGGGCGTTTTAAAAAAAAATTGGTACGTGATGGGGGAAAACGGGGTTCATATTCGGATTCAGGGGTCATTTTACATAAGAATCAGCCTTCAAAATGCCAGAAGCATTTTCAAGGTTTTTTTTTGTCGAACAGTGTAGTCAGTAAATGCTTCTAGCTAACTTCTACGTAACGACCTTCAAAGTATCAGCTGACAATTTTTCCACCGAGATACAGCCAGCTGACGTATATATTTATCAATAGTTACATATAAGCTATCATCTGGTAAATTTTTAGGCGAGAGGAAATGACTGAATTTTTTTTTTTTTTCTTCAAGCGTGGGAGGTTCCAACTACTCATCCCCCCCACTGTGCCGCAGCTGACGGTCATAGGGCTTTATGATACTGTTGTCTGATGCGTATGGCCAATTATCTATCGAGAGAAATAAATTAACCAAATTTTTCACCTGCTCTCGGACTTAAAATAAGCACTGCGGAAAAAAAGCTGTTGTTTTACTAGTATAATACTGAGCAGCAGAGGGTTTCAGTTTAAAACTGTAAAAGCCATGTAATAAACTGTAAAGCTAGCTGATTTTAGTTTATGACTTGTAAAACCTAACCAACTTTTACATTTTAGAGTCCATTCCACATAACTAATGTAAACATTCAGGAGGCTGATTTTGTACACTGTCTTTTTTTTTACTTGTAACTTTAAAGGATAAACAAAAAATATTATATTAGTTTATGCTGGGTGTGAATTTACAATGTTACATGGTATCCTATTGTCTCATTTCTGCTAAAAAATCTATATACAAAATTTCTGTATGTGGTGCGGAGGTGGTGTGGTTTGGTTGCAGGGGTGGGGGGGGGGGGGGGGTGGCATAAATAGCATGCTTGAACTATACGAACATTTTTGCAACCCGGAAAATGAATGCTGCAATGTTGTGAGGCAAAACAATTTCTCAAAAGTTATAAGCAATGTGATTAAAAATTGAATGAAATAGTTGAAAATATGTTAAGTTAGCTTGGGGTGGTATTATACATAGAGACACATTTTATTAACATCCTATAATTTTTTTTTTGTCTTAAATGTCACTTGTTTAATCCAAGATTGGGCGTGTGTCTACTAAACGTAACCATCGTAATAACAGCGCCGTAACACACTACAAACATATTTATTATGGCTAATCTCAGTGAGAATAACCATACTTTTTTCCAGTTTTTTTAACGTTTTATGTTGTATGATTTTTATTTAATATATTTATTTATTGATGCGTTTTTTTCACTTCGGTATTCTTTTTTCTTCGGCTGAGGTTGAACATTTCTATGGAATGACTCTTGTATTACTGTAAAAATTAAGCAATTTTACCATAAAGTTAGCAACTTTCACTATAAAATTAGCTGTAGTTCTACTGCAAAAACATCACGTATCATACTGTCAGCAAGAGGGCTCCAAATGAAAACTGTTAAAAATGCACTGTTTTTCAACTGCTGAAACTTGGCATATTTTCGTTTATTGCTGCCAAAATTAGCAATTTTTTCTGTTAATGTTTAATTACTGCGAATATTAGCTGTACTATACAGCTAAGTAACAGTCAATCATATTTTTTACAATGTGGAAATGATTATAAGGCAGTTGATAAGGTCTCTAAGCGGCCCCCACCCGTATCGGTTCCATGAAATTTTGACTAGCTTGTAGGGAATAGCCGCCTGAACAGGTGTTTGCATTACAATGGGCGGTGGGTAATTATCTATAAGAAATACAAGGTCCTTAAGCCTTTATTTTGGTGGTTTAAAAATGTAGGTTGTTACTTTGTTCGATAGAGTCAAGATGGGCATTTGTGCATTTTGAGTGTTTTTTTTTCAATGGTGACGTCCCCGTGGCCGTTCCCATTGCTATAGGCTGTGAGCCTGCCTTGCAGGTCTCCCTCTGGTCTACGGGATTGTGGGGCATTACCTACCATTTAGGCTGGGGATGTTGGGCCAGTGGACGGTCAGCATGGAGTTCTGCGGGCAGGATCTTTACGCGTCAGAGCAGTGGGTCAGTGCGAAGGGGGGATACTCATCTCGTGGCCCTAGGTGATGGGTGGGGGTTGGTCGCTTTTGTCTAGGGCGGGCAATGGTGGGGGGTCACTGGATGCTGATTTGTAGGTAATTATTTAAAATACTGGTTTGGAGATTTTTAACGGTTTCAGTTCTCTGGGGGGTCAATGAGATTTACTTAGTGAGAAATCTGAGTCTGGAACTATCGCCAGCTGAGCCAGAATAAGCCCTGGGTGAGGGTGAAGTTCTTGACTGCAGAAAGTCGGAGGTTTAGAAACGAGAGGCGTTTATTTGTTGAGTGTCGGGGGGGCGGGGTTTGTAAAGATTGAACCCTGATCAACCTAATCGGCGGCTATTTAGAAGAATTGGGTGACCACTTTTAGAGGGAACTTTAACATTAGGTCCATAGGGCAAAAAATCCGTTCCATGAAAAATTGGCCGTAAAGAGGGGTGTTCGCTCAAAGAGATTTTACTATACAACCAAGTAACTTCTAATTTGTCAGAATATGCTTTTCACTTTTGCCGAAAGTTTTCGTTCGAGAGGAAATTTATGATAAAATAAAATTTACAAACGTTATTAAAACATTTAAACAACATTGGATCAAATCTTCCCATTTTGCAAAAATTCTTATAAAACACAAATGATACCAGATAAAGTTACTTAAACAACCAGAGCACTGCAACATTTGGAGGATATATCATCATTTTGTTTTTTATATTTGGCTTTGGTACTTATCCGTTAGCCGAGCGCACGCAAAGAATTAAAAATTGCCAATGTTATTAAGCGAAGCGAATGACAAATCTGTCAACGGAATAAAAGTACGCTCAGCGGTAAACAAATATGGTTGTTAGAAATTTGGAGGAGCGATACATAATTTGGCGATTTTTTGCTTGCCCTCGACTAACGGATAAGTACCTCGGTTTTTAGGTTTTGTACCGTTTCATAGATTAAACAACCTTGATTTAAAAAGCACACGTGTACTAACCGAGTAAATCAAAGCATGAAAATTAAGAACAGACATGCATTTTTTTTTTTTTTTTTGTTATTCTATTTTAAGCTGCAGTATTGTTTAACCCCAAAATGTATTACACAATCCATGGTCACTTCTCACACTTAAGTGGAGATACAAGCCCCTTGAACTTGGCTTCAGAAATTTTGTTTACCAGTTTTTATTTTATCATCATGAGTCTTTCGGATAGATATTCATCTGTTAATCTCATACGCGATTTTTTCTCTATTCAGTTAAAGTAATTGACCATAAATTTTTAAAAATCAATTAAATGTAGTAGGATTAAAGTGTCTTTCTCTAGTAAATTCACTAGATTTCATTACGCACTATTAACCCATTTATACCCAGTAGCCTAGAAACGGGATGCTTGTTAGTTACTACATATAAAAACCTGTAATGGGTATATCATTTTAATAAAGCTGTTTTTCACAAGTTAAATAGTCCTTTCACAAGTTAAATAGTCCCTTGAGAAAACCAGTTAGAGTCACTATTTGGATGTCAGAGTTTATTTATTGACAGCTATTTTCAGACAAAGAAGTCAAGCAACGATCCAGCATGGGTAACCACAGAAAGTAAGTTTTTTTTTTGCGAACTTATTTTTCATGAATTAAACTATTTTAAAATTATTTACTTAAAATTGATCACAGATGCCTTCTGTAATTGCAAAACTGTTACTTTGCAAAAGTAAAGTCAAGTGAGGTCCTATTTTTCTCACACATCTGCCAAATATCCCATAAACAGGACGTTAAATAACTTATAAATATTGCAACGGCGAACTATTTTGAGCCTAAAATGTATGTAAAGCATTCCAAGTAACAGTTTTAAGCAGATAAAAATTGAAAAGAAATGTTAAAAAAAAATTGGGCATATATGGGTTAAATGTTGTGTTGCCGGCCACCTTGTCTAGTGATCATCGAAGTCTAATGAGGATAGGGAGGACCGCGGTTTCGAATCCTGGCTCGGACATGGATGCTCTTTCTCTCTCTTCTGTCCTTGTCCTTTCTCTGTGTGAATGTGTTGTTATGCTGGGAGTGATTGGTTGCCTGCCGTATAAACGGGTCCCTATGGCACGTGTGTACTGTGGAAGTTGGACTTCACACTAAATGACAGCACAGTTGAAAACGTGAAGCAGCGCACCCCAAATTGCCAGCCTAGCTGGCATAAGACAACAACAACTGTGACACAAAAATATTTCTTAAAAAGCTTGAGCTAACTATACTACTGCAAGGTTTCTTGACAAAAACATCGTGACGTCAGCGTGATGTTAGCCTATGAAAAACGAGCTAGATAAAACGTCACAGCCTACTTGGCGAATTAGAGGAGATCGCTAACTGCTTGTGAGCTCTTATTGGTTCCCCCCGTAGTGACATTTAATGTCAACTTAAGTTGCTGTCTAGTATACTGAAATTTCTTATTGCTATTATTTTTCAATTGTTTCACTTTCCTTTTGGAATTTAGCTGCTAACTTTTAATTAGAGTGTTACTTTTTTACACGAGAGCCATAAATAAAAAAACACAATAAAACTCTCAACGTAAGCTATAATTTTAGGAACATAAACTTCAACTTATGCAGCATATCTTTCCAAACCATAAACCTCACACATTCTAAAAGAACCATAAGAAATCGAGTCGTATATTCCTTCCTATTCCACTCCTGGCATATCTATTGGAAAGCACTAAAACTGAGCGGGACGAACAATAACAGGTTGGTGATAAGAAATTGAAGATGCCTGGGGGAAAATGTTTGGAAAATAAAACCAGAGAGTCCAAATAAAAATTGCACCATTCTTCTTCTACCTTGGATGCGAATGGCGATGGGAGCAATTGGCTTCAATAGCCTGGTAATGAGGTTTTTCTTTGGCCCGATTGGCATTTGGCGAGCTTTTGCTTCGACAGCACTCGGTAACACATAATCAATAACCCGATGCGGTCTTGCTTCTTTTCGTACCGCGTATTTATCTTCATTTCTTTCAATAAATATTTTGAGGAAAGGGGTTTTTTTTCCTGAGAAAGCGTTTCTTAAAAACTCAAAGTAATATTGAACTGTTGGAGAAATTGTACAGTCGTTCAAGGTATATTTGAGCGAGTCCGGATAGTTTTGCGTCACTTCTGTTTTTTATTTCTATGTTAGGTAAGCTGAAAAATATGAAGTACCACTGATACATTCCTCTGGCGAATACATGAAGTAAGATTTCTGCTCTTCAGGGTTTTAAATTATACAGTGATTACCAATTATATTAATCACGTTTGTTCTAGACAGTTTTGATTGAATAAAGCGTCTAATTTAAAACACAGCTAGATTTGGTCTGTTTTTGGCGATTTGATTTATTAAAGCAGTTGATTCAATTAACCATTGATTCAACTAACCAGTGTCCACTGTACTGTGCTATAAAAAAATATGAAGTAGTGCAAAACTATCCGAATTGGCTCAAAGATGCCCAAATGATGCGTGCGTATGTGTGGAGGGAGAGGGAGAGGGAAGGAAAATCAGTTTCGGCACTAGTTCTGTATCTCAGAACCAAAACGACGTAAATCCTTAAATGGCGTTTTTCATTTTAACCCATTAATGCCTGACATTTTTTTTCCAAAGATATTTTGAAAACTGGTTACAAACAGTGTTTAGTGGACAGGAAAAATAATTAAAAAAATATCATGTAGAAAATAATTTTTTTATTAAGGAAAGAAAAATCGTCCCTCAAAAGTTACGATAGACCCCAGAGGTTACATACTTTTTTTACTAACATTTTTTTCTAACTACGATATAATATTTAAAAAGAAATTTTATAAGAAGAAATAAAATCAGCAATGAACATAAACTGGGAAGCTGGGAATAACTTTGAAAACTTAGCTTTTTTTCTTGAGATTGTGAACGATGTCATTTTTGATAAAGATCATATTAAAACTGCTACAGAACGCACTTTACAATGGTTATGTGCTGCAATCTGTTAATAACGAATTGAAACTATATCGAGGTACTAATTGAACACTATTATTTGGTTGAAATGTTCCTTTTGGGGAAATTCAGACCCTTTTTTGGACCGTCCCTAAAAAGGGACGCTAGGCATTAATGGGTTAATACTGCATTGTATGTAGAATCTTATTCCTCATCGACCCATGAGAACGTTATTCTCTAAAAGAAATTCCTTGACAATTATTTAGCAGCATTAAAAGAGAGCGAGTCCCATCCTTTGCATGCATCCGACAATAATTCTCACTCTCTACTGAAAAGTAAGGAAAATGGGCGTACGTTAGTCTGCTTCTGGGGTACAGAATTTAGGTCCCATGTAATAGTGTCCCGAGCTCAAAGCTCGTTTCGTCTTGAAAGTTGTTTTGAGTAACAAAGGAAGAAAATGATTATTTTTAAACTATGCTGGACTCTTGTGTAGTTACTTGGTAAATTCAGGGACTTTTACGTGATTGATAAATTTTTGACAGCCGCTCTTTGAATTCTTATGTGAGAGTAACAAGTTCTAGTGGTTGATTTGATTCTTGAGCAACTTGATTCTTGATCTTAGTGTGTATACGTTCTAAATCCTCTCAATCACTAAATCACTAAGTCTTTAAGCATCTTCAAGGGGGAATAAGATTCACAAAAACAAATTTTCGAGAAAAGTAACTTTAATACAAAAAAACTATTATTTTGAAGTAGTGTGAAAGTCTACTGAAATAAATGATCAACATCAACTAGAATAAAATGTGAAAACAAATATAGAAAATATACACTCTTAAAACTGTGCCTCTGAAATAAGAGGCACATTTTGAATTTTTGTGCCTCTGAAAATTAAGCGGCACATTTAAAATGAAAGGCACCGTTTGTGCCTCTGAAATTAAAAGGCACATACCGTGCCTTTGATTTTAGATTTCGGTGCCTTATATTTGAGGACGTTTGTGCCTCTGATTTTAGATTTCAGTGCCTTATATTTGAAAACGTCTGTGCCTCTGATTTTTGATTTCAGTGCCTTACATTTAAAAGGATTTGTGCCTCTTATAGGTTTATAATAATAATAATGGTTTATTAAGGAGAATTTCAATGTTAGTTTATAGTAACTTCTTAATTTTTTACCCCAGTGCTTGCATGTTTTAAACTTTTTTTTAGGTTTTAATTCGTCATGACACATTAATTAGATATATCAAAACAAAATGTTTCCCAAAGAATATAAAAATCTTGTGCATAATACTTTATTTCATTTTCTGATTTCATTGTTGTATAAGCTCTTATTTTCGCTAATCTTGTCAACAGAACTGAAAATTGGACAAGATAAGAAAAAAAATGCTATTAAGCTTCAGTTTTTGCCATTGTACGACATAGCAAAAATAAGTACTTCATAACAAATTGTCAGTTTGATCCTGAAACAAAGGTACATGATTGAATTTATTCAATTTTAATTAAAAGGTAACTTTTTGAAAGACAATATTGAGAATAGGAACAAAACAATGTATTTAAACTATGTTTAGTTTTAGTTGCTTTAGTATAACATTTATTAAATGTAATAAATGGAAATGCTATAAAATATAGAGTGATTTTAACCTTTTATGCAAAATAGTATCTTTTTAGGGAGAACAAACACTTGATGTTTTATAATGCTGTAGTTTAAAATTTAGTTATTACGTACAGGATAATAACCGATCATTCCATGCAATCTCGATAAAAAATTGCAAGATTCCTTAAATCACATCTAAACACATTTAAACTTCTGTTACAATTCAAAAACATAGTAACAAATTTTTATAACTACGAACATGTCATACGGATCCAAAAAATGATTTAAATTGATCACTGAGTACTCGGCCTGCTAAAGAAAAAATGTTTGACGAAAAAATTTCACTAAAAGTTGTATTTTTGTGTAATAAAATCTCATTAAAAGTTAACAAGTTCAGTAAATTTAAAGTCAACTGAATCTCGTGATAAAGTATTTTACCATAATAAAGGTCACATGAAAATTGACTAAGTTAAAATTTATTAAATTTAGTAAATAAATGCTGCGATACAGAAAATTAGTGAATTTAAACTTTAATGCACAGAGGCAAGGTTTCTTTTATAAATATTTAGTTTTGAATCTGCAATTTCTACGAGAATAGTCTTTTTTTACTTATTTTTGCCGAAAAAAATCCTATTATATTTTAACAAGTTGAACAACTTTATATTCAACTGAATCTTGTGAGAATTTATCAGATGCGTATTTGACGTGAGGCCGCCCTGGGCTTTTGAAACTGGCCGCCCCCCCCCCCCCTTGAGGTGTTGAATTTCAAAGTTGTTGAAAAAAAAAATTATTTACTTGACATAAAATGTATTTTCAAGGTAAACCGTGCAAATCCCAGCCACACAGCTTGTTAAACATGAAATTAGTTGGTTGTTAACAATCAGCCAATTGGTAAAAATTCGTCTTTTGGGAATTTCAACTTTTACTATTACAAATCTGCTCTTACATTATTATAAATCAATAATGATGGAAACGAGAATATTTTGTTGGATCAATGTTAAGTCTATGGAACAGAATTCGTTTTAACGAGCAAGACCCGGTTTTAACGAACAATTTTTTTCTGTCTTGCAGTCTTTTTTTCTCATCGTTCTAGTCTTATTCCTGTCTTATCTTCTTTTCTTTTTTTTTTCCTGCGGTTCAATACTTTTGTATGAAAAATTCCACCAGCATTCCAGCGTTATTAAATAAAGAACAGTATTTAATTCAATTAACTGATGTAATTCTCGCTGCCGATCAGCCCTGTTGTCTAAAAAAAAGGGTCTTTACTTTGCATAGAAAAAGTGCCCCCCCCCCCAATCGTGCCGCCCTGGGCTATAGCCCACTAAGCCCATACGTAAATACGGCACTGGAATTTATACTTTATTATGATGAAGTACTAAGAAATATTATCAAATTGAATTAAAATTAATTTTTAACTTTAAAAAAATGCCAAATCATAACTTATTATTTTTTAAAAAATCCTACTATATTTTAAAAAGTAGTACAATAAATTTAAAGTCAACCGAATCTTGTGAGACAATATTTATCATAATAAAGCCCATGCAACTAAAAAATAATTACTTCTTTTGTCAATGGAGCTTTTTGCCGGAACAACAAACAGTATCAAATATCTAACATATTAAACCAGTATGGCAAATGAGACTAAGATTTTAATTAAAATAACGCTGATAAATCATAATAGAAATAAATTGGACGAGCTATTTTACATACCTGTCGTAGCACAAAATGTCAACATACAGCACAAAAAAGATCAGCAAAGGAGTATGTAGATTTTAAAAATACACTAACACACTCTTTTGATGCCCATTTTGTTATCGATGTTTCCATAGGAAGACGTTTGAAACAGCAGTTTATGCCTCGGCAATCAATAATGTATAATGGATGGACAGATAAATAAAATCTTCTTCTGATAGTAAGTGTTCAGAGCAAACCATAATATGCTTATTTCTGCACAAAATGCACCCGACTGACTTTTCATTTGCCGTTGCTTCAAACGATGAATCTTGCAAAGGAAAGGCATGGAACGATCAAATTTCTACACTACAACTTGATTTTCGTTCCCTATTCTTACATCCGCATCAAACAACAATGCAATACATAAAATATTTCTCTCAAACTAATAATATTGCTTGAAAACGACGAAAGAATACATTTAATCCTGAATTTTTGCGATAACGAACTTTCCGCCATCTCCAGCATTGAAAATAAACATACGGGCCACGTGATCAGCTATAACCTCAAACTCAAAGCGTGAATAGACGATGTGCCGCTTAAAACTTGCGAAGTGGGAATTTAAAAGGCACGATCGATTCAGTGTGCCTTTAAAAAGTTTTGCTTCCTGTCCGTGCCGTTCATCTCGTTGTGCTTTGTATGTATCAACGGCACCTAATGCTTTGTGCCTCTGATATGTAAGTAATATAAGGCACAATTCTCTTGTGCCTTACATATAAGCGGCACACTTTTAAGAGTGTATTTTAAAGAAATAACAGAAAACTTTTTCATCAGTGGAAATTGTTGAACAAGCAACAACACAGCAAGTCTGTTTGTAATATTTATTTCCCAATTTGAGCTTTCAATAGAGTTTATTCCATTATTCATAGTTTAGAGCTTAAACATTATACGCATTTAATGCAAGCAAAGTTGCTTTATACTATAAATTAACATACATTCAAGTTTAATTTTATATTTTCAAACTCAAGTGAAGTGTTTGTTTAGTACAATTATCTAAACAAGTTAAAAACTTTGATCTCAGAATATTTAGTTTGTAAGATGTGGTGTGCGAGTACATTATTGAATTTTCTCGCAATCACATAGTAAATATTTTTCCATCCTCAATTACATCACAATATTTTTATTAGATTTTTCTTTTCTAAACAAAACAGCATAACTTCATTATTAGAGGGAACTTTCCTCTCCAAATTCACTACCGTTCCATGCTTATCCAAGCATTCTTAGCTTCCGGTTTTTTTTATATCAGAAACTGTAATTCAGATAAATAGCATCG